>MDKI01080678.1:2500-39458 GCA_005239505.1 Nicotiana paniculata | reverse complement strand
ACGTTAAATACTCGTCATTTGTCTATCATTTAACTGATTATGACCAACGAATTCGTAATGCAGGATTTTAATGATTTTGACAGATGAATTATGGATATGCCAGCAACGCGAATAATTCACAATTAATTACTGAAAAGTCAGTCAATATTTTATAAAATTAATTGATTTATTGGGATTTTTATAGGACGATATGACGAGTAAAAATCACATGCTCACAGAGGTGCGTTTTGTCGTTTCGATATTGTTGTGCGTGACTTGAGGCCTCGAGTAAGTCCGTATTATGCGTGATTTGGGTTGTGTTGCATTCGGTTTTCTTATGTTTCGACATCGTTTTTTCAAGCTTAAATGAAATGATGTTGAACAAATGAGCTCAGAATTCTATTTTGATTGAAGCATAAGAACCGTATCAAAATTATGGACCCGTAGCAAAAAGAATCGGCGCATTTGGACATCGTATGAGGATTTTTTGGTCATTTTACTAAGAATTGGGTTGCCAGATTTTTCAGATTGATTACGAAATTGCCATTGACTTCGTGTTTAAAAATCTGCACATTTCCAAATATTGAAACCAACATATCTCCTTCATTATAAAGTCAAATGGAGTGGTTCAAAAGCCTATATTAACTAAAATTTCACAAGAAATCTATTGGAGGTATCAAAAGCAAATTTAGGGATCATTTGGCACGTAAATTGAGGCAGAACAGCTGGGAAAAAATACTTAATATCGAAGATTTGTTAATTTTGCCATATTTTGAGCTGGGGAGCTCAGATTTGGACAATATTTAGAGGCGATTTTCACCATATGGATTGGGGTAAGTGTTCTATACTCGATTTTGGTTATATTTCATGAAACCATCTTCGTTTTTGGCATTTGATTGATGATTTCAAAGTGAAATTTGGGGGTTTTGTTTAAAATTTCATAGAGTGAATTTTTGAGTCTTGAACATCGACCCGGAGTCATATTTGAGTTAAAATAGCATGGTTGAACTCATAATTGAATGGGTTTTCGAATTTTGTGAGTTTTGTCAGGTTCCGAGGCGCGACCTCAGGTTTGATTTTTTGGTCGATTTTGAGATTTTGATTAAAGATTTGACTTTTATCGATTAGAATTGTTTCTTTGGACTGTATTTGAGTTGCTTTTGGCTAGTTTTGGGCCATTCAGAGGTCGTTACGCGCGTGATGGCATCTTTGGAGTATCGCTTGTCTTACTCGGCATTGATATTAGCTTGTTCGAGGTAAGTAACTCTTCTAATCTTAGTGCTGAGGGTATGAAATAGCACAATACGTGTTATGTGATTGGTATTAAGGTGACGCACACGCTAGGTGACGGGCGTGTGGGTGTGTGGGCGTGCACCATGCGAATTGGGACACTGTTGCTTCCATGGCACTGTATATGTAACGACTCGACCGGTCATTTCGAGAGTTATAGCCACGCTTCCCCCATTTCTGCTTCTTTATGTGTTATTCAATTGTGTTATGTTGTATCGGGTTGGTTAGTTCGGATCCGGAGTAGTTTTTGAGTGGAATGAGACACTTAGTCTCTTATTTAGAAGTTTAAGTTGGAAAAGTCAACCGGATGTTGACTTATGAGTAAACGATCTTGGATTTGGATTTTTATGGTTCGATTAGCTCCGTCAGGTGATTTTGGACTTGGGGACGCATCCGAAATGTAATTTGGAGGTCCGTGGTAGATTAGGCTTGAATTGGCGAAATTGGAAATTTGGCGATTTTCGGTCGGCAGTGAAAAATTTGATATCGGGGTCGGAATAGAATTTCGGAAGTTGGAGTAGGTTCAAAGTGTCATTTGTGTCGTGTGTGTGAAATTTGAAGTCATTCGGACGTGGTTTGGTAGGTTTCGGCGTCGTTTGCGAAATTTGGAAGTTTAGAAGTTCTTAGGTTTGAATCCGAGGTTATTGGGTGTTTTGAAATTGTTTTGAGTGTTCCCAAGGCTCAACTAAGTTCGTATATTGATATTTGACTTGTTGGTATTATTGGGTGAGGTCCTGAGGGCCTCAGGTGTGTTTCGGATGGTTAACTTATTGATGCAGATGCAGAGAGGGGGAGGCTGAGGCTTGAGCGCAGGTGCGAAGGTTTGGCCGCACCTGCGAGGCCGCAGGGCGCAGGTGCGGAAGTTGGGGAGTTAAGTCAAAGTCGCAGGTGCGTTGGTATTGACCGCAGGTGCGATCCCGCAGGCGCGGAAAATAGGTCGCAGGTGCGAAAAGCCTGGGCAGAAGGTATATATTGCACACTTCGCGAATTTTGGTTCATTCTTCACCATTTTCAGTAGGTTTTGGAGGTTTTGGGAGTGATTTGAAGAGGGATTCAAAGGGTTTTTCATTGAGTTAAGCTGCTTGAGCCCTAATACTCGTATATATGGTGATTTCCCATTGTTTAATAATGTAATTAGCAGAAATCAGGGGTGAAAATGAGGGGTTAGGGCTTGGGATTTTGGAGAGTTTGATTTGGGAATTTAAGGGACCAAATGAGGTCGGATTTTGCTAAATTTGGTATGGTTGGAATCTTGATTGAATGATCTTTCTAGTTTTGTAATTTTTTTCGGGTTTCGAGACGTGGTCTTGAGGGCCAGGTTTGAGCCGATTTCGGGATTTTGGCCTAATTTGATAGTTTTTCTTGTGGAATTCATTCCATTAGCGTATATTGATGGTAATACACTAATTGTGAATAGATTCAGAGAATTTGGAGGCCGAGTCGAGGGGCAAGCGCATCGCGACATAGATATTTGACCGGTTTGAGGTAAGTAACGATCGTAAATCTAGTCCTGAGGGTATGAAACCCCGGATTTCGTATTATTTTACTATTTTGAGGTGACGCACATGATAGGTGACGGGCGTGTGGGCTCAGCGTTAGGGATTGTGACTTGGTTTCTCATAGCAACTGTAAAGTTGCATATTTTGGTGAAACTATATAATACTTATGTGTTTTAGAAAGAGTTTCTGTAAATTGGGCGGAATGCCATGTTTGGGCCTTGTGCCAGTACTGCTTGGATCCTTAGGGGCCTTTTCTCACTATCCTCTCACTGTTTTCGATTGAAAAACTATACTCAGTCATGGTTATACATGTTTACTGCATAACTCAGTTTTATTACTCTATTTCAATGCATATAAATGTTGTTTTAGGCTGAGTACCCTGTTTTTACTAATAGACTAAGTGTCTTGAGATGTTTATGATTGAGTGAGGCCAAGGGCCTGATTTGTGAGGATATTTATGGGATCGGGCTGCACGCTGCAACATGTTTTGATATAGGCCGAGGGCCTGAGTGATTTATGCCATGATTTGGCTTGATATAGCGCTTGGGCTAAAGGAGCCCATCCAGAGTATGTACACATCCCCAGTGAGCGCAGGTACCTACTAAGTACGAGTGCCGAGTGATTGGGAGGCATGAGTGATGGCGAGGTATGCCCGATGGGCTATTTACGAGTGATTGTGAGGTTTTCTCGAGGGGCTGTATATGCGTGATGTTTTGCCTGAGGGGCTATTTATGAGTTCATCATTTTGCTCACATTTGCATTGAGCCTCTGTTTGAAGCTGTTGAAAAATGTCTTCAAATGATTTTGTACAGAAACTGGGTTAAAATGAGATAATTTTATTCAAACACTAATTTTAAAAGCATGTTGTGTTTTACTGAGATTTCATGATGTGGACTTTATATGCTTTACTGCTCGTCACTACTGCTCAGTCTTTATTTACTGTTGTTACTTACTTAGTTGGCATACTCACGTTACTCCCTGCATCTTATTTGCAGATCCAGATGTTTCTGGACGTGGTAGCGAGTGTTGATTTCATTGGTTGCAGATCTATCGAAGTTAGCAAGGTAGCTGCCTGGCGATTGAAGCCCTGATCTTCTCCCTCCTATCTTCTTATAGTTATTTCTAGTTGTTTTCCAGATTGTATTAGTATCTGTATTTTTAGACAGATGTCATAGACGCTCATGACTGGTGACACCCGATGTCGGGCATTTCTTTTTGCATTTTCGTTGTTTTGAATTTCTTTATGAAGTTTTGTTATTGAATAGCTGGAGATTAACTTTGAAAATGAAATATCATGTTGTTTTTGGTAATGAATCGGCTAGCCTAGTACTACGATAGGTGCCATAATGGATGGTTAGTTTGGGTCGTGACAATATAGTAGCCTTAGTTCGTTGATAATTGTGTTTTCACCATGCGATAGAGTAATTGAGCTGTCAATAATGTTAAATATCATGTTTAGGCTTCATGCTGATGTTGTTAGGACCCACAGTGGTTGTTTTTTGTTGTCATCTCACTGATTTCATTGATATGTCGTACTCAGTCATATTCATGCATTCATATCATATATCAGTCTCAGTTGTTGTTATTGATACATCATATCATTGTTGTTGGGATAGTTTTCATGACATTGTGAGCCCATAAACGAGACTGGAGAGAGTGATGACTGAGTAAGGCCGAGAGCCTGAGTGAGAGTGACATTTTGGGATGGGGTTGCATGCCGCAACATATTATATTATACCTTATAGGTTGGGCTACAACATATTATGTTATACCTTAAGGGTCAGACTGCACGCCGCAGCATATTATATTATACCTTATGGTTCGGGTTGTACGTCGCAACAATATATTGATTATACTTTATGGGTCGGGCTGAACGCCGCAGTGATATATTGATTATATTTTAGGGGATCGGGTTGCACGCCGCAGAAATATCGCGTTTGGGATGAAGGAGCCCCTTCGGAGTCTATACACCCCCCAGTGAGTGCAGTCGACTATATATATGTGGATTGGACTGCACGTCGCAGCGGTTATTCTATAGCGCTGAGTGATTAAGTGTGCTGAGCAGTGAGTAGAGTGAGAGAGGATGCGAGACAATGAGATTGAGTACTCTGAGAGTGCGAGTAGATGATTTATCTCTGAGATACATGGCATTTGCATGCACACATGACATACAGGCATAGAGATGCATTGTTCCTCATGCTATATAGTATCACGTCATTTATGACTTTTTAGACACATTGATTTGTGGGCATAGAAGGGGGTATTTTTCACGTGTTATCTGGAAAGAAAATGAAACATCTTATTTATTGTGGAAAGAATATTTGGAAAAATTACAATTTTCAAACTTACTCGTATTTTTAGCATTTTGGTAAAATATTTAGGTTTTCATTGAGATACTTGAAAAGCATGCCATTTTCTAGAACTGTGAACGGGTTGAGCCCTTTTACTTCTGAGATACCCCTTTTATACTTGTCTTATGTTGTTATGGATTGTTGTAGAATACCGGTAACGGACCCGACCTTGTGATAGCTCGTCACTACTTTCAACCTAAGGTTAGGTTTGTTACTTACTGAGTACATGTGGTCGGTTGTACTCATACTACACTTCTGCACCTTGCGTGCAGATGTTGGCTGCTGATGTTGCTGCGTTCGAGGGTAGCTGGATTGAAGATTCACCTGCATTCATGTTGAAGCTGCCCCTTGTTCGTGGTAAATTTAGATCTATAAAACTTTATTTATGTACTTTTCAAACAGACTATGTATTTATTTCATTTTCGCTTTGTAAACTATATTCTTAGAAGCTCATGATTTGTACTATCAGTCCTTGGGAAATGTATAAAATTCAGAGTATTTACGATTGTTTATTTGTCTGTTAATATCATTGGAATTGGATTACTAGTTGGCTTACCTAGTGGGTTGGATTAGGTGTCATCACGACTAGCGAATTTGGGATCGTGACATATAAATTCAGTAAAGGGTTTTTATTTATGATTTTTTCTAGTTTCAGATTATTGTAATCCAACTTCAGATTGTGTTAATCCGAAGTCCCAACCTCGCTGATTTCTTTCTTCTTTTGGCTAAAAATAATGTAACCAGTTTCTCCTGTCAACATGTTTCGTTCTATAACAATGAAGACCAGCTTGTTATATTCATCACATCCCCTGCTCTTGCAGCTCCGGAACGTTGTATATTTACCCATAAAATCGACGTTTATGTTCAGAATAATCTTCCTCCTAAATCATCTAAATTGGAAATTCATTGTGCATATAAAAATTAGTTATTTTGGACGTCGGATCCTTAACATAAATGAGATCTTTCATTGGTCATTCAGTAACAACGTTTGGCGAACAACTATGTATACTTCTTACCTTTCGAGGTATTTAACTATCAAGATTATTGCATTAGAGATGGAACAGAACTAGTACCTCATGAAAATCGTTGTTGCCTATGGGAAGTGTTTGATAATGGTTTTTACTTGTGTTGGTTCAATGACTATGAAGTTGTGTTCAACAAATATAAAGATTGGCGATCGGTCTTAGGCATTGTTATTCCTAAGATTCTCGAATTGCTCTTTAGTTTAACCGCTTGAGTATTTTTTTGTGTTATGATCGAACTAATCAGGTGGTATGCGAAAGCTAGTAAAGTAAACTTTCATCGACGATAAATTAGACAACATAAGAGAAATATATTAAAAAAGATACAAACATTTAGTGTATTTCGGTCAATCGACCTACATCCATGATAGAGATGAACAATCCACTATATAAAAGAGGTATAAAATTCTCGAGAGAACAACCTCACGAAGAGGCAAACACAAGTGACAGACTAATACTTTATCCTGAAATTCTCCCCCTAAGCAAGACTCTCAAGCCCCCTATAGCTACATTGCGGATGCTGCTAAATGAGAAGGAAGGATACTCAATTTATAGAAGTTAGAACTTTTTCCTCTAAGAAAAGGAACTATCCAAATATGAGAAATTTATAATTTCCTCCAAAAAGAATAACAACTCAATTATGGTAAATATGTTATCATTTCCTTCAATAGACAGGAAAACAAAATATGGTAAGAAAATAAGGACAATGACCTAAAAATTCTCCTCCTTGGCTTGAATTTTCTGGTAAAATAAACTTGATCTACCTTTTTCACATACCCTTCAACAGGTTGCATCTCCAAATCTCCACCACAAAGTTTGTCTCAGCGTTGAGTTATACTCCGATTAAATTTCTCATATAAAAATCATAATTACCGTCAAATAGGTTGCGGCTAGAACTAAACCCGCCAAGATAACTTGTCTTGACCCTTGCTATGATACCACTTAATAGGACCGAAATAATCAGGTGTGATGCAGAAGATAACAAAGCAAACCTTGAACGACGATAAATCAGACAACAAAAGAGTAATATATCAAAAGAGACAAATATTTAATGTGGTTCGGTCAATTGACCTATATCCACGGGCGAAGGTAAGTAATCCACTATATAAAAGAGAGTACAAAATATCGAGAGAACAATCTCACAAAAAGACAAACAGAAGTGACACACTAACACTTGTCACATAGTTCTCCCCATAAACAAGACTCTCAAGCCCTCTATGGCTATATTGTGGATGTTGCTAAATGAGAACGAAGATGCTCAATTTATAGAAGTCCAAACTTTTTTCTTCTAAGAAAAAGGACTAGCCAAATATGGGAAATTTATAATTTTCTTCTAAAAGAATGAAAATTCAATCATGATAAATATGTTAGTTGTATGTTTTGTTTTTAATAAAATCTTTCATTACCAAAAAAAAAAAATGTTATCTTTTTCTTTAATCGTCAAGAAAACTAATATAGTAAAAAATCAGGACAAACACCTAACACTTTGGTGAAAATTCAATAGAATATTGCGTCATGGGTGTGATTAGTATAAGTAAAAATGAGATGAGTTGGCCACTTTTTCACCAACAATTATAGTTTACCGAATTTTAAATCGTAATGACAAAGTAGCTACTCAGGAATAGTTCTTGGTATTTGAACCATTACTAGTTCAAACTCCAATTACCCTAATAGCAAAGTTATTACGGAGGATAACTTAATAGGTAGAATCAAGCTAATATCGCAGTTTGGAAATTTAAGCTGTTTGGATAACGGCTTCTGAAAAATGTATCGAAAAACAAAAGTGCTTTTGATAGTTGTAGTATTTTTAATGATTTCTAGATGTTCGGTGATTGAATAATAGAGGCTGTGTAGTTTAATATCTTCTGTTTGTTCCTTTGGAATCTGTTTGCCGTTCTCTAGGAATGGAAAACAAAAGAATGGGAAAGCTCAAGTATGATTGATGAGAAAGAATTTTTATTTTAGAAGTTCATAACTCCAGCATTGTATGCTGTAGTTTACCTTTAAGAATTTTGAATTCCAGCATATAATATTGAAATATTACCTTAAGAAATCCTAGACTACTCCAATATACGGTGCTGAAATTTCACATGTAATTGATTTTTGAACTCCAGCATACGTTCCATTTGTCAAAGCTTCAAATTCCAGCATCAATTATTGGTGTTGTGCTCTGTATTTCAGTTGGAGGGTATTTTTATCCAAAAAAATTTCTGTATCAAAAGAGTGATTGAACGCTATAATACTTCCTCCGGTCAAAAATAAGTGATCCATCGGTTGTCTTCACACATATTAAGAAATTCCACTTTTAACATCAATCAGTAATGAAATTGTGACGACCCGGTCGGTCGTCTCGAGAGTTGTAGCCCGGTTTCCCTGTTTTCTGCTTCTACTATGTTGTACTGTTGCTATATGACTTACTGGGTTGGTTGGTTTGGTCCGGAGTGATGTCAGAGTGAATTGAGACACTTAGTCTCTTAATTGGAAGCTTAAGTTGAAAAGGTGGACAGGATGTCGACTTATGTGTAAACGGTATTGTATTTGAATTTTGATGCTTCCGTTAGATCCGTTAGGTGTTTGGACATAGGAGCGCGTCCGGAGTATGGTTTGGAGGTCCGTAATAGAATCAGGCTTGAATTGGCGAAAGTTGGAATTTTGGCGAATTCGACCGGCAGTGAAAATTTTGATATCGGGGTCGAAAGTGATTTCCGGGAATTGAACTGGGTTCGTGGTTCCATTTATGACTTGTGTGCAAAATTTGAGGTCAATCAGACTTAGTTTGATAGGTTTCGGCATCGTTTGTGGAATATGAAAGTTTAGGAGTTCTTTAGGCTTGAATCCGAGTGTAATCCATGTTTTGATATTATTTTGGGTGATTTGAGTGTTCGACTAAGTTCGTAATGGGTTATATGACTTGTTGGTATGTTTGGTTGAGGTCCCGAGGACCTCGGGTTGATTTTGGGTGATTATCGGACTTGGTTTCTAGTTGGTGAAGTTGCTGAATTTGGCCTGTTGCTGGTATAATTGCACCTGCGAGGGGTCTAGCCGTAAGTGCGGCAGGATGGGCGCAGATGCGGGTAAGGCCAGGCTGGGCAGGAGGCGTAGGTGCGAGAAAGGGAGCGGATCTACGAGCCCGCAGATCTAAGGTTGGGCTGTAGATGCAAAAAAAAAGATGTTGGACATTTCCGCAGAAGCGGACAAAGGGCCGCAAAAGCGACTCCGCAGGTGCGAGACCTAGAGCACAAGTGCAAGCCCAGTGGTTTAAGTGAATTCCGCAGGATTTTGCGCAGGAGTTGTTCCGCAGGTGCATAAATTAAGCCGCAAGTGCGAAAGGCCTGGGCAGAACATATAAATATGGGATTCGAGATTTTTCACCATTTTCACTATTTGGAACTCGGATTTTTGAGAATTTTGAGGAGAATTTTGAAGTGATTACTGGGGTAAGCTCCTTGTGTCAATTTATCTTCCATATTGATGTTTCCACACTGATTTGGCACCTAATTGGTGAGATTTTGAAGCGAAATTTGAGGGTTTAGGGCTTGAGAATTGGAGAGTGAATTTTGGGAATTTTGATGACCAAATGGTGTCAGATCTTGATAAATTTAGTATGGTTATACTCGTGAGTGGATGGCTTTCAGGTTTTGTGACTTTTGTAAGATTTTGAGAGGCGAGCCCGGGAGGCCAGGTTGAGCCTATTTCGGAGTTTGGCTTATAATTTCGTATTTTTCTTATGGAATTGATTCCTTTAGCCTATATTAATTATATCGTACTGCTTGTTGCTAGATTCAGAGCATTTGAAGACTGATTCGAGGGCCAAAGGCATTTCTAAGTAGGATTTTGCGCGGTTTGAGGTAAGTAACAGGTTTAAATCAGGTCCTGAGGGTATGAAATCATGGATTATTGTATTATGTGAGTATTTTGGAGGTAACACACATGCTAGGTGACGGGCGTGTGGGCGTGCACCGTGGGAATTGGGACTTGGTCCATTATGTGAAAACTGTACTTGTTGAATAAGCTTGTTGTTAGCTACATGCCCTTCCTGTGTTATAGAAACTTGACCGTGAATCATGTAAGAAATCATGCTTAGGCTATGTTAGTACTGTAAAGACCCCCAGCGGTCGTGATACCTATTGAACCTTCATGCTTATTGTTATTGTACTCAGTCGTAGTATTTCTTGCATATTATACCTCAGTCTCTGTTATTCCTTGTTTATACATTATATAATTCTGTTTAGGGTTGATTCCCCTTTATTACTGAGGGTTGTGAGACTAGAGAGGTTCATGACTGAGTGAGCCCGAGAACCTATTTGTGAGGTATTGATACCGTAGCATGTGAGCTGTCCGTGCGAATCCTGATATTTATACTTTAGCACGTGAGCTGTCCGTGCAGTTTCTGATATGATATTGTAGTACGTAAGTTGTCCGTGCGGATCTTAATATGATACTATAGCATGTGAGTTGTCCGTGTAGCACATGAGTTGTCCATGTAGCACGTGAGTTGTCCTTGCGGATTATAGCGCTTGGGGTGTAGGAGCACCTCCGGAGTCTATACACCCCCAGTGAGCGCGGATACCCATTGAGTGTGAGTATTAAGGGCTGAGAGCCAAGTGTTTGAGCTATCGAGAGCTTGAATGATTGTTGCCCTCAGAGGTTGCATTTGTCTTCATTTGTTACTGCATTTAGCTGATTTATGTTACTGTTCTGAACCTCTAGAAAATATTATATCTGGTTTACTTGAACTTAGTAAATATGCAGCTGGCTTGAATTATATTGCTGTAATTTACTCATGCCTACTTTCATTGTTGAAATCACTGAAATGAACTGTATTTGTATAGATCGTCACTGCTTCTCAATTCCTTGTTTATTTTTGTTACTTACTGTGTCACAACCCAAAATCTATGGGTCGTGATGGCGTCGGACACTACTATCAAGCAAGCCACCCCTGAATAAGTTGAGATACTTTCCTGTTTAACATTTAAGAAATTGTTGCCTTCTCTTACATTTTCGTTGTTATTATTTTTTTAAATAAATAAATTTTCAAAATTTAAATACGACAGGAAACCAACTTAATACAATAAAAGAAATACCAATACATCCCGAGAACCCGGTGACACAAGTACATGAGAAACTTCTAAGAATTTATACAATTATACAATGCTTGTCCGAGGAACAAATTGGACAAGGAAATTTAAAATTGAAAATACAATTACGCATGAGGAAGACTTCGCCGGCTGCGGAACGACTCCGGATGAATGCAGCCCGTACAACTCTCCAAGTCGATCACTGCACAATAAAGCTACTTGTGCAACAAAATGCACAGAAAGTGTAGTATGAGTACATATACATATATGTACCCAAAGAGAATCCCGTCTAAACTCGAAGGAGTAGTGACGAGAGGTCAACTAGATGCTCACTAAGGTCCATCAATATAATATATGACGTGATATGGATAAAGCAATAGACATGTGAGACAGTAAACAACAACTTCATAGCAAATAACGTAATCCAGATAATAACTGAAAAATGAACAGCAAAGTACCAAAATCTCATCTTAACCAATACCTGACAATCCAGTTATAAGTGACTTAGAACTTAATTGATAATACACATACTAGGACAAGACAACCGGTCGGAGTTGTAAGGATGGTCATAAGGACTGAGGTCATAAGCTAACCCATGATCGTGAATCATACATGTGACTCGCGTGCTGACTCGATAATAATAAGCTAACCCACGATCATGCATCGTACCTACAACTCGTGTGCTGACTCGATAATGATAAGTTGACCCACGATCGCGCATCATACCTGCGACTCGTGTGCTGACTCGATAATAATAAGCTAACCCACGGCCGCGCATCATACCTGTGACTCGTGTGCTGACTCGATAACAAGTGCGTATATATAAGTACATATGTGTACCAACTCAACAGTGAACTCAACAGGACTGTGCCAATACCACGGATAGTCAACTGGGATTTAAATCATAATATTTCACTTTTTCATATCATCTCAACAGTAATGTATAACTCATACCACATACAAAGGTACAAATAGGGCACATAGAGGCATGCTTATGAATCCTAAAGCTATCCGACATAGCAATATAGTCGCCACGTACGGACTCTCGTTACTTGGTACGTACATGGCCCCCACAACATGAATACATAGAAATAAAGAACCTATGGGGACAATTCCCCCTTACGAGGTTGGAAAGGAGACTCACCTCGCTCCGAAATTCCATAACCGGCTTCCAAGCCCTTCCGACGACTACAATAGATGCACAACGCCCCCAAACTAACCAAACAACGACAAACCAATGAAAATACACTCTAATATTTGCTAAAAATTCAGAATATATAATTTCCCAACTCCGCTAAGTGAATTGACCAAAATACCCTCGAACCACGTGCCCGGATTCCGAAATTTCTTGAAGATAATCTCTACCCGAGGTTTTACTATTTCAATCACACAATTTACTCCAATATTCATGCTCAATTCGTGGCTAAAATCAAATTTTATCAATTCTAGATTTCCTTACAATTTCCTATATTTTCCCCAATTTCTCATATTAAATCTATGTAATAAATCTTGTATTTAACTTGGAAATAGGTAGAAACAACTTACCTTTGATGCTTGATGAAATGCTCTCCAAAATCATCCAAGTCAAATGAAAGAAATCAAAGAAATGGCAAAAATTCGTGTTTAAAGAATCTGCCCCTGCTTTATCGAGTTGTACCTTGCACTTGTGCTGTACAAGTTGTACACCCTATTAAAATTTTCCCTTATTGACACCTTTTGTTAAAAGACCCATAACTTCTTTTAGAAATATCAAAATAACAAACGATTTGAATATTTAGAAACTAGACTCAGAGATCTTTAATTTGATTGGTTGTAAACCATATAACTCTTTATATATCCCGAGATATGAGCTTCTAAATTCTGCTCCACGCATCAGAAAATTCTGGCGAAATTGCTCCACCAACCATCTTCGGTCGGTCATAACGTTTTCACAAAACTTCAAATGACAAATGATTTAATGTTATGAAAACTAGATTTCAAGATCTATAACTTTTGTGTTTCGAAAATGTTTAGATTCCTTATATATTTCGAGATATAAGCTTCCACATTCAGCTCTACGATTGCACTAGTTGCTGTCAAAACAGCTTTTCTTCAGAAAATTTCAGCAACTTTTTGGTCCGAAATTCATTCCCTTAACCTTCCGAAATCCATCCGAGGCCCTCGGGACCTTAACCAATTATACCAAAATGTCCCAAAACATGATACAAACTTGTTCGAGGCCTCAAATCACATCAAACAACGCCGAGATCTCGAATCTCACTAAAATTCAAACTTTATGAACTTGAAATTTCAAACTTTCACTTCCGATGCCGAAACCCATCAAATCACATTCGATTAACCCCAAATTTTGCACACAAGTCATATTCGACATTACAGACCTGCTCCAACTTTTGGAATTGGTATCTGACCCCGATATCAAAAAGTCAAACTCTCGGTCAAACTTCTGAAAGACCTTCAAATTTTTATCTTTAGCCAAATGACTTCAAATTAACCTACGGACATCTGAATTCACTTCCGATCGCGCTCCCAACTCCAGAATCACCATACGAAGCTATTCCCAGACTCAGAATCCCAAACGGACATCAAATCATCGAAATGCGCTTAAAGCCAAATTTAGGAAATTCCTTCAAAAATGCTGATTTCTACAATATACGCCAAAACGCCCTCGGGTTATCCAAAACCCGACCCGAACATACGCCCAAATCCGAAATCATCATACGAACCAACTGGAACCTTCGGATCCTGATTCCGAGGTCGTTTACTCAAATTCTAGTCTTACTCAATTTCTTCAACTTAAGGCTTCTGAAATGAGAATTTTCCTTTCAATTTAACTCCAAACCTCCTGAATTTCAACTCTGACCATACTCACAAGTCACAACACCTGAAATGAAGCTGTTCATGACTCCCAACTGCTGAACGATGCACTGGATATCAAAACGACCGGTCGGGTCGTTACATTCTCCCCCACTTAAACAGACGTTCATCCTCGAATGTGCCAAGAACTGCCCCAGAATTATCTGAAATCACTGACCAATACCTCGTGCACCTGCCCGTGCTGACACAGCCCATTTGAACACATACACTTGATAAAATCTGAAGATATTCCCTTTTATCCATATAATAAACTCAGATCCCAGTTCCAACACTTGAAATTATCTGCCATGCCTGTTTCTAATATGTGAACACCACGTCAACTACCACACGAGGCACCAGAACACAACTGCGTATCTTTGCTGAATCAACACCATACACCGCATAATCCATCATCGGACCACAATAACGCTCCCTGAACCTTAATAGCTAGAATGTTGCGAATTTGATGCTCTCAAAGCACCTTATAAGATACACACATAAATCTTGCTACAATGCTGACGATACCACCACAACAGAGGAAATGTGTAGAAATTCCTAACCAACTGCAGAGTTAACTAAACATGGAAATCCTTTCTCCTGACTAAGATCATCATCTCATTACAACCAATGATGGTGATTGTCCTGTAATATACTTGCATAGTCTTATCACACCGATCCCAGATTTATAAATTTTGTCTCACCCAGTATGAACTGCTCAGACAACTAATCACCCCAAACACGGCCATTAGCCTCACACGATGCCACAATGCCCCAATAGGCCACAATTTGAATACGACACATAAGGAAATGACTTCGGAAGGGACTACTCAACTCACGCAACTAATATGAACTTTCCTCAGAAAATTACGAAGTAAAACACAAGAAAATAATTAAAGGAGCCTTGCTCAACATCACACTGTTGCGGCGTGCAACCCGGTCCAAATAACATACCTGTGGGGGCGTGCCACCCGATCCCATCATACGATTTACATAATGAAATATACACGAAGCTGAATTGATCACTATTACAAATCACTAAATATCGGTCACAAGCATGCTGAGTGCATAATACCATTCTGGGGTAACTGATAGAGCCATATGCTACAAAACTCCAGCATGACTGAGGTGAGATATATAATCCGAATCTCAGGAGCCATCCTGCTCACATAACCTCATCATTACGCGGAACCTCAACACATAATAAATTATCAAGTCGTTTCACAACTCACACGGCACAATCACAATATCACATGAATTTGACGAAGACATGACAACACCTGATGTCCCAATACCCCTCCTTGCGGAGCGCTATACTGAAATGAACTCATCTGACTCGCATGAAGCCCATAATTTGTTTAAATCCATTCATTCACTTCAAGACGATTCTGCTCGCACTGAACTAAGCTGATAACCTTACCTGGGTCCATAATACCCCAATTCCTCTCATAATACACAAGAACAACCATCATAGCCGGGAAAAACACCCCACAATCCACCATCAACTGAACCGAACGCCTTCCAGGCATAAATTCTCAATTAGGCAATATTACACTCCTTTATACTTGGTCCAATTCTTCAACCAATCGGGTGACTACATGCCACACTTATGCAATCTTCCCACGGTCATGCTCCCACGACCTTCCACACAAGATAACAAGTATGCACATCCATACTACCGACCACCCTAAGGCTGTAAAATAATTCAAGGACCCGTAACCAGGATACAAAGCCTCTTTCACCAAACACCGAACTCTGATGACACTGAAGACAATATCAGTTTATCTAATCATTTAAATCCATTGTTCTTGCTCCTCCGAGCATCATGACATCCTTGTTAACACCGAACCGCAATCTCGATTTTTACGTCCAGTTACATACTACTAACTGCACCTAACATGCCAATATGAAATAGCGCGAGAATTCCATCATAACTCCTGAACCAATATTAGGGTGAACACTCCATCATATAGAGCCTTTACTTACCTCAATTCATGAGAACCACAACAACACACAAGTGAGCTCTCACAATCACAATACATGCAAATCCTTAAGTAGTGGTCTGAACCACGATAACCTTTCTGGGACCCGCCTACACCTGACATGCCATATCACTTGAATGCTTCTAACTGAAATCTATTACGACGGCCGACAGGCCCCACACATATATGCACAGACCATACACGTACTCAATCATGCCGAAGGAACTGATCACTGACGTACTTGTGCCATTTCAACCATGGCTAACCAATCTATATTCTTTTAATCATCTTTAATATCCTCAAAGGTAATAGTAACTTCCTTCAACTCATAGCAGCTCAACCCTCACTCATCCCGAGTGACCTTGATTCACGAGACCATGCTTCCTAAATTCCGCAACCCGTCTCACAACCTCCTGATAATATTTCTACAACCGGAGTCTATTTCTCTCACTCCTCCGATACTATCCAGCGTGCTGAAATAACATAGAACACCCCAACCATCTTCCTTCCTCTTAGAGATTATACTGCAAAAGCTCGATTCTTAATTATACTACTGCCTGAAACCCTTAAACACCACATTCTCTAACTTCTGAATTCATTAGGACCACTACTGAGAGTTAACCACTCTGACTGGCCTCGAATACAATCAACTCCAAGGCTCTACTAGCACATGAACACCCTTTCAACGAAGCACGTGACTGATTCACTACCCTTACAACTTGCCTATGCCTTAAGCACGAATTCTTAATCTTCCAAAGCCTAACCATGGTCCAATATGACCAACTTCTCACACATTTATTGAATGCCATGCTCAATTACCGCTATACTCCTTTCCCTTAGCTATAACAACTTGCCAATATGCCGACAATCCGCAACTCCATGAGGACACAACCCCATAACCCAACTACAGGTGGTGGGACTGCCCCACTTTGGTTAACCTCATTCCTTTAAGCACTACCCGAATTTCTCTCCTTACGCCTGGCCTTTTTGAAATGGAACCACCACCTATCACTTTTCACATATCTTCCTTCATCGCGTGCTTCTCAATTGCGTCCTTAATTCAGCATCCTTCTCTGCAGCTCTTTGAGCCAGCAGATCACCACAACTTCGAACTCTCTGAAGATCATCTTTCTTGAGCTGCCTTCATTAGAGGTAACTGTTCAATTGTGAACCACTACACACCATGATCTCTGACAATCGCTTCTTCAACACCACTTCACAACACTCTAACCCCACGCGACCGAAGAGCTATAACACCACCGAATTTAACATATCCTATTCGATCAAACGACGATACCACAACACAGGTGAATACTCCACCTTGCTCGATAGCACCAAGCTTACTACTTTATCAATCTGAACCGGACCATTCATAGTCCAAGTGCCTTTCCTTCGCCAGAACTAAAATACTGAAATCTCGAAACCACGCCCTGAGAAGACCTCCCTTCAAGTCATTCATTGCTCCTACATATGGGCAAGCATCCTACCATCCTATCAACACCGTGCGCTATCCAATCGTAAGCATCATAACAACCTGATCATAGCCTCAAAGTCCTCAGAAACACAATTACTGATATGAAACAACATATTATTCTTCTGCAGGGCAACAACAACAACACCAACCAACTGCACATGGAAAACATCTCGCACCATATCCGTAGCACCATTTCAATTCCTCAAATCCTCGAATCATAGAAAGAGCTTCGCGACGTATAAGATTGAGTAGGAAGAAACATAGGCATAAGCCTTAATGGAATCAAATCGCACGACGAGAAATCAATAAGGGAAGTACTCCTACAGCCTTGTAGCCTCTTGAAGATAAGTACAGACGTCTCTATACCGATCCGCAAGACTCTACTAGACTTGATCATGACTCGTGAAACCTAAGGGAATCTAGCTCTGATACCACGTTGTCACGACCCAAAATCTATGGGTCGTGATGGCGCCACACACTACTGTCAGGAAAGCCACCCCTGAATAAGTTGACATACTTTCCTGTTTAACATTTAAGAAATCGCTACCTTCTCTTACATTTTCGTTTTATTAAATAAATAAATTTTCAAAATTTAAATACCGCAGGAAACCAACTTAATACAATAAAAGAAATACCAACACATCCCCAGAACCCGGTGACACAATTACATGAGAAACTTCTAAGAATTTATACAATTATACAATGCTTGTCCGAGGAACAAATTGGACAAGGAAATTTAAAATTGAGAATACAATTATGCATGAGGAAGACTCCGCCGGCTGCGGAACGACTCCAGATGAATGCAACCCGTACAAGTCTCCAAGTCGATCACTGCACTATAAAGCTACTTGTGCAACAAAATGCACATAAAGTGTAGTATGAGTACATATACATATATGTACCCAAAGAGTATCCCGTCTAAACTCGAAGGAGTAGTGACGAGAGGTCGACTAGATACTCACTAAGGTGCTGCAATATAATATATGACGAGATATGGCTAAAGCAATAGGCATGTGAGACAGTAAACAACAAGTACATAGCAAATAACGTAATCCAGATAATAACTGAAAAATGAACAGCAAAGTACCAAAATCTCCTCTTCACCAATACCTGACAATCCAGTTATAAGTGACTTAGAACTCAATTGATCATACACATACTAGGACAAGACAACCGGCCAGAGTCGTAAGGGTGGTCATAAGGACTGAGGTCATAATCTAACCCACGATCGCGAATCATACATGCAACTCGCGTGCTGACTCGATAATAATAAGCTAACCCACGATCGCGCATCGTACCTGCAACTCGTGTGCTGACTCGATAATGATAAGCTGAACCATGATCGCGCATCATACCTATGATTCGTGTGCTGACTCGTTAATAATAAGCTAACCCACGGCTGCGCATCATACCCGTGACTCGTGTGCTGACTCGATAACAAGTGCGTATATATAAGTACATATGTGTACCAACTCAACAGTGAACTCAACAGGACTGTGCCAATACCACGTATAGTCAACTGGGGCTTAAATCATAATGTTTCACTTTATCATATCACCTCAACAGTAATGTATAACTCATAACACATACAAAGGTACAAATAGGGCACATAGAGGCATGCTTGTGAATCCTAAAGCTATCTGACATAGGAATATAGTCGCCACATACGGACTCTCGTCACTTGGTACGTACGTGGACCCCACAACATGAATACACAGCAATAAAGAACCTATGGGGATAATTCCCCTTTACAAGGTTGGAAAGGAGACTCACCTCGCTCCGAAGTTCCATAACCAGCTTCCAAGCCCTTCCGACGACTCCAATGGATGAAAACGCCCCCAAACTAACCAAACAACGACAAACCAATTAAAATATACTCTAATATTTGCTAAAAATTCAGATTATATAATTTCCAACTCCGCTTAGTGAATTGACCAAAATGCCATCGGGCCCACGTGTTCGGATTCCGAAATTTCTTGAAGATAATCTCTACCCGAGGCTTTAATAGTTCAATCACACAATTTACTCCAATATTCATGCTCAATTCGTGGCTAAAATCAAATTTTATCAATTCTATGTTTCCATGCAATTTCCCACATTTTCCCAATTTCTCATATCAAATATATGTAATAAATCTTGTATTTAACTTGGAAATAAGTAGAAACAGCTTACCTTTGATGCTTGATGAAATCCCCCTTGAAATTCTCTCCAAAGTCATCCAAGTCAAATGAAAGAAATGGCAAAAAATTCGTGTTTAAAGAATGTTCCCCTGCTTCATCAAGTTGTACCTTGCACTTGTGCTGTACAGGTTGTACACCCTATTAAAATTTTCCCTTGTTGGCACCTTTTGTTAAAACACCCGTAAATTCTTGTAGAAATATCCAAATAATAAACGGTTTGAAGATTTAGAAACTAGACTCAAAGATCTTTAATTTGATAGGCTGTAAACCATAAAATTCTTTATATATCCCGAGATATGAGCTTTTAAAGTTGGCTCCACGCATCAGAAAATTCTGGCGAAACTGTTATACCAGCCATCTTCAGTCGGTCATAACTTTTTTCACAAAACTCCAAATGACAAATTATTTAATGTTATGAAAACTAGACTTCAAGATATACAAGTTTTATATTTTTAAAATTTTCAGATTCCTTATATATTTCGAGATATAAGCTTCCACATTCAGCTCCACGATTGCACTAGTTGATGTCAAAACAGCTTTTCCTCAGAAAATTTCAGCAACTTTTTGGTCCGAAATTCATTCCGTTAACCTTCCGAAATCCACCCGAGGCCCTCGGGACCTTAACCAATTATACCAACATGTCCCTAATCATGATACAAACTTGCTCGAGGCCTCAAATCACATCAAACAATGCCGAAATCTCGAATCCCACTAATATTCAAACTTTATGAACTTGAAATTTCAAACTTTCACTTCCGATGCCGAAACCCGTCAAATCACCTCCGATTAACCCTAAATTTTGCACACAAGTCATATTCGACATTACGGACCTGTTCCAACTTTCGAAATTGGAATCCGATCCGGATATCAAAAAGTCAAATTCTCGGTCAAACTTCTCAAAAACCTTCAAATTTCTATCTTTAGCCAAATGACTTCAAATTAACTTGCGGACATATGAATTCACTTGCAATCACGCTCCCAACTCCAGAATCACCATACGAAGCTATTCCCAAACTCGAAATTCCAAGCGGACATCAAAATCATCGAAATGCGCTTCAAGCCAAATTTAGGAAATTCCTTCAAAAATGCTGATTTCTACAATATACGCCGAAACGCCCCCGGGTTATCCAAAACCCGACCGGACATACGCCCAAGTCCGAAATCATCATACGAACCAGCTGGAACCTTCGAATCCTGATTCCGAGGTCGTTTACTCAAAATTCTAGTCGTACTCAATTTCTTCAACTTAAGGCTTCTGAAATGAGAATTTTCCTTTCAATTTAACTCCGAACCTCCTGAATTTCAACTCTTACCATACACACAAGTCACAACACCCGAAATGAAGTTGTTGATGACTCCCAAATGCTGAACGACGCACTGGATCTCAAAATGACCAGCCGGGTCGTTACATACTGAGTTAGTTATAATCACGCTACACCCTGCACTTTATGTGCAGATCTAGGTGTATCTAGTCACGGACGACGCTGATCTCGTGTGTGGTCGAGTATCGGAGTTTACGAGGTAGATTCCGGCGTCCGCAATCATTGTCTCTCCTTCTATTATATCTTTTTTTATGTATTGATATTTAGACACAAACTCTTGTAGACACTATTTCTTAGACAGGTTGTTTAGATGCTCATGACTTGGTGACACCCTGATGTTTGGGCTATCTTTCCGCATTGTATTTTGAGCTTAACTCCTGTTTTTATGAAAACTCTGTTATGAAAAATCTTTTCGGTTTATCTCTTTGTGAAATAATTGAAGTATTTTAAAAATCGACTTGCCTAGTATTATTGATAGGCATCATCACGACATGTTAGAGTTTTGGGTCGTGACAGAAATTGATCGTATTAACCTTTACTATCTCTTCACATAAACACTCTTAATACATACTCCAACATTATTTACTCAACGACAATGTATGGAAAAAAATAATTAATTCATTCTTGAAATTTGAAAAATTTACTTATTTTGGACCACAAAAAAAAGGCCAAAAAATCACTTATTGTGGACCGGAAGGAATAGCTTTTTAAATAAAATGATCTTCCAATGTCAACGTCCATTTGAAGTGTTGGTTCGATTGGGTTGGTTCAGTTATTGACTAATCGAGCTAAAATTGGGCTTTTGGGCCCAATTTTAATTGGCCCTGTAGTTTTGAATTAGTTGATCTCGCTTGTAGATCGAGCAAAATTCATTTATAGTCATTCGGGCCAAATTTATAATACCTGATAGCCACAAAATGATCCCGTATAAGTCATAGCCTGAAAACAATGGAATTTATCTAGTTGATAACTTTGGGGCTTTTGCATCCGTACCCACTTTTTATGCCACGTTTTAACTTATACCCGCTTTGTAGAAACAATTGCATCCGTACCCGTTTTTGCGCATAACTTCAGCATGCGGGGCTGAAGTAGCAAAGGCAATCACCCAAAACTTCAGCATTCTAGAAGACGGGCCTGAAGTAGCTTGCGAACTTCAGATCTAGAGCTGAAGTTGTTGTCTTGTAACTGGGGAACTTCAGCATACGGGGCTGAAGTTCTCCAGTTATAAAAATAAAAACTTCAGCATACGGGGCTAAATACACTAGGGAACTTCAGCATACGAGGCTGAAGTTCTTTAGTTATAAAAACAAAAACTTCAGCATACGGGGATGAAGTTCCCCCAGTTACACTGGGGAACTTCAGCTCTAGAGTTGAAGTTTTGTCTTTGTAACTGGGGAACTTCAGCATACGGGGCTGAAGTTCCCCAGTTATAAAGACAAAAACTTCAGCATACTGGGCTAAAGTTCCCCAGTTTACAAAGATAAAACTTTAACTCTAGAGCTGAAGTTCTTTAGAGCTGCAGTTTTGTCTTTGTAATTGTCTTTATAACTTGGGAACTTCAGCTCTAAAGCTGAAGTTTGTAACTGGGAAAGCTGAAGTTTTGTCTTTTTAACTGAGAAACTTCAGCCCCGTATGCTGAAGTTGTCTTTATAACTGGCGAACTTCAGCTTAACTGGTGAACTTCAGCTCAGCGAGGGAAGAGAGCTGAAGTTATTTAAAAAGTGGGTACAAGTTAAAAGTTTTAAAAAAACGGGTATAAGTTAAATGGGGGCGACCCAATAGGGTGCCCGCGCAATTTTTACGATAACTTTTCCTCTCATCTCAGGTAACCTTTCTCTGGAATTCCTACAATGGAATTTGCCTTATGGTTGAGGTTAGCCTCGAACTTTGTTTCTTCTCTGTATGGATTAGCATAATCCACTTAAATGGTTTTCGGCCATTGTTTAACTCTAAAATGCAAAACCATTTTTTGCACAACGTTTTTCATGATTTTTCTTTCTTGGATGTAACTTGAATTTCACAGAAATGCTACAACCACACAATGCAATAACTCTTTAACTGCAAGAAAAAGCCAGCAATATGAAGGCAAATAGTTTTATTTCCTTGTTAAATTTCATTTTGCGGTTCCCTTTTTCTATTTTCTATTTTACTTTAGTCCTTACACCAAAAAAAAAAAAAAAATGTAGAGCAAAATTGGAATGAGAGCTTATCGATGATTGTTCTAATTGGAATTATCTTTTTGAATTGTAGAAGTCTTATGATTGTTCTTTCTCAGTAAGTTTTATGACATTTGTATAGTTACAGGAGCATATTATTAATTAAGCGTAAAATAAAAATTTCAAAGTTAAAGAGTTCTAAAATATATAGAAAAGTGTTATTCTAACACGAATGAAAAGGAAAGAGTATCATATAAAATAGAAAAGATGGAGTATAATTTCTCTGGTGATTAGAGCATATTCACTTGTTAGAAGTGATAATTAGTTAAATGCGCTTGATGCAGACTTTATCATCCTATATTCATTTCTGATCTTCATAAAAATAATCTGTTTAGCTAAATCCTATCTGATAGAATTCACTAACACCGTCAAAACTTGATAACAGTAGAACGGATTAGTGTATGATCCATTGTTTAGCCCATTTTAATCTAGTCCATCTTGATCCAAGTAATTGTTGAACGTGTCATTTGGCCTGCCGTTTATTAATTCAGGCAATTTTAACCCGTCTAAATTCAACTGTTTGACACCCCTAATGGTGGGATCATTGTCTATTTTTTTTAATGAGCAGTGGGAAGATCGCTTATTTAATTAACTCTACATATTGCGAAAGCAAATGCATGTTGTAGTAAAAAGAGATTAGCGTATAACAACGTTCCACTCCATACATAATGGTCCTTAAGAACTAGATAGTACGTAATTTTCTAATCTTATTAAATATAATATGATTACACTAGAGATAAAGACTAAATCTTATCTGATGCAGTCACTCACACCGTCTATCAACCAATTTCATTAATTTATTTTAAGTATTAAAATCCTCCAATGTTTACAAAGGTGTCACCAACAATGCCAAAAATCATATGGAGAATGACTAGAATTATTAGAAATCACTTACTAATTAAATACTAGTAGTAAATACCACTAGTTAGTCATGAAACTAAGCCACCTGTCTACACTATAGGCCACAAACAAAATAAACAAACAGCCTTGCTATATATAGACACTACTCCCTTGAAAAAGAAGTACAACAAACAAGTTATAACACAAAAAAATGAGGCCATGTAACATGTTTATCTTTATACTAGGTCTTGCTACTTATATAACACTCATTTCATTCAAACAACCAGATAACTATTTTGGAAATATTTACAACGTTCACATTGTCAATGGCTTCACCAATAATTCATCTCTACCATTAGTCGTTTGGTGCATCTCCGGTGACAATGCTGATATAGGCGGCCGCGCGTTGCAAGAACGCGACGATTTTAGTTGGAGTGTGAAGACGAATTTTTGGAAAGACACACAGTTCTTATGCACAATGAAATTGGACAAGCAAAGGAGGAGGTTTCAAGCCTTTCAGAGAAGCAGGGATGCCCAAAAATGCAGTCCTACAAGAGAGTGCTTTTGGTTGGTGAAAGAAGATGGATTCTATTATAGTAACGATGAAATTTATTGGTGCAAAGATTTTTCTTGAACTTGAGCTAAAGTTTTCTAGATGTTTTTTTTTCTTGTCATCCTTTGAGGAATTTTAGAGATATCTCTGTCACCGCTAGTGCTCTTCTTATGGAATTTACTGGTTCGTATTATGGAGGCAAGGGTTTACGACACGGTAAAGGCTTTGTGGGTCAACCAGTTCAATTTATATTACCACCTTCGCATGGGATTTCAGGTACTCATGGGTCTTAGAGGGTTCGTATTGTGTGTTTTTCCACAGCCATGTCGGCAGCGAGATTGTTTTCAGTGTGGAGATGTTAGCTACAGGTTGAGAGATTGTTCCAAGATTCAGGTAGGTGTGTGGTAGCAGGGTATTCAGGTGAGTAGAGAGCCCCTAAGAGGGGGAGACCCAACCCATTGTTATGTTTCATATGGTAAAATAGAGGCCGTTGTGCCAGATATCATCACCCAGGTATGTTTTGATGTGTTACAGAGGGGCACCAATTGTATTTCATTATAGTTCTGCTGGTCGGGAAGAGTTCCCTTATTTGCTGTTTCATTTATGAGTGAGTTCCATGTTCTGCACCACATTGTGTGTTTGCTCCTGAAGGGAGATTCTATGAGTGGTAGCCCGTGTCTATCGTTGTTTAATTCATTCTTGATAGTGGTGAGACTCGAAGTGAGTCCTTTTTGTTCTTCGTGGTAAGCGTTATGTGATTTTCCTAAATACTTGCTTACGAGTTGTGATTTGATATTCCATCGAGATGTGAGATCAGCTAGCGTCATGATTTTATCAGCTGAGATGAATTAGTGGAGGAATTTCAATTGGTATTATATATTTTCGGTATGCGATTTAGAGTTGAGGGCGAGGTCCTCGTGATATTTGTGATTCGATATATTTTGACTGGGCTGAGTACCGCAGTGGAAATTTTATCAGGATGGTATCCTTGTGATTTGTTCATATTATATTGCTTTTGGTAAGTCGGTATTGATAGAGAGTTGTGCCTATGGGCTTGTTTGATAGTTCCTTCTATTTTCTTATTCAGTCATTTCGATATGTGTTTTCTTTAGTTTAGTTTGCGGGATGTGTGCCCAGTGGTGTCAGTTATGGCTGGTGACTCGGGTGTTTAATAATGAAGACTTCGTGTTCATTGCATCATTATCAGTGTTATGGGGTTTGGGAACAGAGTTCTTTCAGTTGTAGGGCTAATTGCCAATGTCGAGTTGATTTCGGGCAGCTATTGTGATCAAAAGTGTTATATGAGCCTATGTGTGATGTGCTATGTTGTGTGGCCGTGCCTAGTGAGTGTAGTCATGAGTTGATGCAGCTGATTGAGACTAATGCCGGATATGTATTTAGAAGGGTCTTTTGTAAATGAGTAGAGGGTGAGAAGTAGAGGTAAGAGGCTTATCAGTGGTGATGTGAAGGCTATATTGCAGTGGTGATTGTTTCGTCAGGCTTTCGCGGATTGGGGTGACGTGGGATCACCCAGGGGTATGTGTTAGAAGTTTACAATCAGTGATTGGATGAGTTCAATGTGAATCCTGGTACGTTCGAGGACGAACGTTTGTTTAAGAGGGGGAGGATGTGATGACCCAAAAGGTCATCCCATATATTTCTCGCTAGTTTTATGTTCCGAGGTCGTGAAAACCTCCTTCTATCTCACCTTGATTTACGTGCGCAGCACGGGCGTGTAGTCGGGAAGCCTTTATGTGAAAAACTGATAAAAATGATAATTGTGTGTTAGAAATTTGAATAAAGTTGACTTTGGTCAACATTTTTGGTAAACGGGCTCGGACGCATGATTTGATGGTTCTGGAGGGTCCGTAGGAAAATATGGGACTTGGGCGTATGGTCGGAATCGAATTTCGAGGTCCCAAGTCCGAGAAATGAATTTTTAAAGAAAATTGTTTTCTGAAAAATATAAAGGTTTTTGAAAATGAAATTTGAGGTGAAACCTTTGGTATCGGGCCCGTATCTTGGTTTCGTAGCTCGGAATAGGTTCAATATGTTTTATATGTGTTATCTGTGAAATTTGGAAATAAACGGACTTAGTTTGACGTGATTCATACCTTAAATGCAAAATTGGATGTTTAAAGAAGCTTTGAGAAATTTCATTGATTTTGGGGTTTAATTCGATGTTTATGATGTTATTTTGGTGAATTGATTACTCGAATAGGTCCATAGGATATTTTTGAGTGCATATTGAGTTTTGAGCCCCGAGGACTCGGGTGAGTTCCGGGTAGGTGTCGAGGTGTGAAAACATAGAAAAATCTGGTGTTTAATGCATTTTTTGGTGTCCAGGTATTTTACCCCATGCGAACGCACTCAAGGGAGTGCGAACGCACAGGGTTATAGAGGTCAGGAGGGTCAGGGTCAAATTTTTTCTGTGCGGACGCACGAGACCCCATGCGAACGCACAGGGTAATCTTGGTAGGGGTTGGGTAGTGTTGTGCGAACGCACCTAACCATGTGCGAACGAATAGGGTTAGCAGGAGCTGGGGGCTGGGCAGCAAAACACATTGTGTGAATGCACTAGTGTGTATGCGATCGCGGGGGCTAGTCTAGGTTGACCTGTGCGAACGCAGTCTTCCTGCTGCGATCGCACTGCTTTTAGTTGCCCAGCTATTTTTAAAGACCAAAAACAGAACCCATTACGGGATAAACCCATTTTTTCACAACTTCTTCTTCTCCACACCTCCTTGGGCGATCTTTGAAGGGAAACTTCAGCATAGCTTCATAGGTAAGTGATCTTAACTTCATTTTCTTCCATTTTCATCAACATTTATTAGATTCTAGTCCTAAAAACATGAAATCAAAGGTACAAATTCGGATTTTTTGGTAGAGTTAGGGCGTTATGAATTTTTGGGAATTTGACCTTGTTTTGAGATCGGATTTCAAAACAAATTATATATTCGGGCTCGTGGGTGAATGAGTGATCGGGTTTTGGCCCGAACCTCGTGTTTTGACCAAGCAGGCCCGGGGTCAATTTTTGGAATTTTAGGAAGAATATTGGGAATTCTATAATTAAGCATTGGAATTTAATTGTTTAGCATTTATTGATATTATTGGGTCAATTATGTCTAGATATGATTGTTTCGAAGTCGGATTCGAGAGGAAAAACGATGCTAGAGGCTTGATTTGGATTCTTGGAGGCGAGGTAAGTATCTTGCCTAACCTTGTGTGGGGGAACTACCCCTTAGGAGTGAGTCTTCCTTGTTGATTGTAGTCCGAGTATGCGAGGTGACGAGTGTGTACTCGTGCTTATTTGCAATTAGATTGCCCTTTTAGGATTTGTAGATTCTTATATTACCTGTGTATGATTTGTAATTGGTACACTTGAATCCTTGGTTGTTAATTTCATTCCTTCCTGTTTAAATTAGAATTACTTGTTTTTGGATTTTTCGTTGGCTATTTGACTTTATTAGACTTAACTGAATATTCTACTTCTCTTATCATCATGCTATATGTTCTTCCTAGCTTGCCTAATTGACTATAATTAGTGTCATCTAGCCTTATAGTTAACTAGCCGTAGCTGGAACATCTATTCGTTGGAGTCAGGCGTGCCCGTGAGTCTTACATTGTGATTTACATGACTATTACCTTAAGTGCCACTTAGGTCTAATTGTTATACATTTATGTTATTGGTATTTCCGTGATGTTGCCTATTATTGGATCTTTTGTTTAAGCTGAGTGTTATTCTGTGAAGTTAACTGTTTAGGTGAGATTGGTTATAGTTGTTTCCCTTGCCGGGATGTTATGGTTTCTGTTACTGTCTATGTTGTTAATTGTATGGTTTTTATTGTTGACTTCCTTGCCGAGATGTGATGGTTCATATTACTGTTTATGTTGTTAATGATATTGTTTGTACTGTTGACTCCCTTGCTGGGATGTTGTGGTTTCTATTACTAGTTATGCTGTTAATGATATTGTTTGTATTGTTGACTCCGTTGCTAGGATGTGGTGATTTATGGGTCATATTGTTGGTTTTTCCTTGCCAAACTATTGTTTTTGATATTGTTTGGGTGAGGAAGAGTGTAAAGCACAAAGGGTGATGCCGCATATTGTGAGGATGAAAGTGCTAAAGCACAAAGGGTGATGTCGTGCCATGTTATGATATTGAAGCACGAAGGATAATGCCGTGCCATGTTATGATATTAAAGCACGAAGGATAATACCGTGTCGTGTTATGATATTAAAGCACGAAGGATAATGCCGTGCCATGTTATGAGAGGAAAAGCACGAAGGGTGATGCCGTGCACTTGTTTTGGTGAGAATGAGAGTAAAGCACGAAGGGTGTGTTTTGCACTTGTTTTGGTGAGGATGCGAGTAAAATCACGAAGGGTGATGCCGTGCACTTGTCTTTGTATTTTATTTTCGTTGTTCTAAATTTGGATATTCCTACTGATCTCTTACTGAATTTATTGTCAAAATTTGATATTTCTCCTGTACGGGATTGTAATTTCTGAGTTATGGACTGAGTTCCGGTGGATAAATCTTGAGGAGATTTTTTATCAAGGGATTTTATTGAAAAGTGTTATTGAAAAAGCAATGGTTTGAAATGATTATACTTGAATGACATTTACATCAAAGGTATAGTTGAAAAGCACTAGTCTTGCCTAAAATGAGATTTGAAAGTCATTTATTGGGAAAGCATCTTTGAGAAGTTCATATTTTGAAAGAACCTATATTTTACGTAATTCTCTCTATTAAATATACTTATATTTAATTTTGGAGAAAATATATTTTCAAAGGAAACTCTTCCATACTAAAATGATTTTTATTTGCAAAAATTTTTCATATGAACTGTTGTTTAAAGATTTCCACCAGTATATGGGTTTTAGTGGCTAAGGTCCGATGTGAACAAACCGATATAGAGTTGAGTTATTGGTGTTTTCTATTGTATTGTGTTTCCTTTTGGTTTAGCTTGTTTTGTTGTCCATCTTTCTAGATAATTTTGTGCTGTTTCGTGATTGATTTCTGTAATTTCCTTCCGCATGATATTTTCATTGTTGCAAACTACTCCGTGAAGTCTTACATAGATGTAACATTCGGTCATTTATACATTCATGTTATTTATCTTGTAGACCAGTGGTGTCTTGACTAGTCCTCGTCACTACTCCACCGAGGTTAGTATTGATACTTACTGGGCACCGTTGTGGTGTGCTCATACTACACTTCTGCACATTTTTGTGTGCAGATCCAGGTATATATATTGTATTAGTTGTGTGGATGGTTTCCGAGGAGACTCAAGTAACCTGCTACTGCATTTGCAGGCGTTGGAGTCACCTTCTTTGTATTTGTTATTCATACACTGTTGTATCTATTTCCAAACAGTTGTACTTAGAAGTTATAGAAGATTCGTAGAGCTTATGACTTGTACTACCGGTTTTGGGAAAGTTTGTACATTCTGTTAAGATTCTATATCAAGACTGTTAGTTTTCCTTTATTTATTGTTGTTATTCAGTAACTGCTACGCTTACCTAGTCCCTAAGACTAGGTGCCATCACGATACCGAACAGAGGAAATTTTGGTCGTGACAAGTTGGTATCAGAGCTCTAGGTTCATAGGTGCTACGAGTCATAAGCGAGTTTAGTAGAGTCTTGCAGATCGGTACGGAGACGTCTGTATTTATCTTCTAGAGGCTACGGAACTATAGGACAATTTCTCTTCCTTCATTCCTATCGTGCGAGTTTATTGATCTTGAAGTTTTAAATTATCGTTCCATTCTCTCACTGATGGTGAGGACACGAGCGGCGATTCCTGATGATGTTACCCTGGAGCAAGTGTCACAAGGGTCAGAGACAGAGGCCAACGAGGAGCACGTGCCGCAGTTAAGATGCCTACCAGAGCAGCCATTGAGGAGTCTCCAGTAGTTCTAGTTGGGAAAAAAGGTACTATGGGGTCCCTGTTGCTACCCCGGACTTCAGGAGACCTGAGCGCAGTTTTGAATATAAGTGGTACATTGACTCGGGCATGGTTGATTCTAGTGCACCGGTTGCGTCACAGATCAGGGGAGGAGTTCAGACTCCCACCGTCTACACTCCAGAGCAGCGGGATCACATTGGTCAGGTACCCGTTGTCATGACAGCAAGAAATGTGGTTTCAGTTCAACCCGTGGTTAGGATAGTAGCCTTAGAGGAAGAATACCTTGGACTTGAGAGGTACAGAAAGTATCACCCTTCTAGACTTAATTGTTTATTCTTAACATTAAAGAAAATAATTTACTTATTTTTTGAATTGGGGATTTTAGTTTTATAATAATAGAGAAAATATAGACAAATTTTTAACTCCTTTCATATTCGAACAATATATTTCTTGTCATTATTTTTATGTAATATTTAAAAGCTACATTTAAAAATTAAGTATAAACCTCTCACTATGCCTTAAAATTTTAAGTTACCTATAAGAAGAATGAATGTCTAAATATATTTCAAAGGGAAAGTGCAGTAAGAAAAATACAAGGAAAAGAAAACATGTCACGACCCGGAAATCGTAACGCCGGGATTGTGATGGCGACTAACATTTTACTTGCTAGGCAAGCCAATGTTAGAATAATTTATCCATTTTCAACAGTTCAAATTAAATGATCAGAAAGAACTGAAATAATTGTAATAATCCAAAGTAAAGTGCAGAAGCTATAATAACTAAAATATCTGATACAACTGCTAGAACAGGTGTCACAAGTGCACGAGCTATTAGAATGGCACAAATAACGGTCTGAATAAAACATAAAGCTATCTGAAGGAAAGTACACAACTAAATAAAAAGGAAAGGTGACTCTAGGAGATGCAGACGCTGAGCAACTATACCTCAAGTCTCCATAAAGCTGGCCAATCCGACCACGCAATAACCATCGCTGGGACCGAATTCAAAATATGTACAAGAAATGCAGAGTGTAGTAAGAGTACAACCGACCCCATATACTCTGTAAGTTCCGAGCCTAACCTCGAAGAAGCAGTGATGAGGCTAAGACAGGTTACTTACACTATAACCTATACGCAACATATAATAAAGATAGGATAAGAAAATACAGAACAAAATAAGACATTTAACTGAAGAATATAGCGAAGTCCTCAAAGGAAACCCGTTGAAGTTCAGAATTACCAATCCTTAGAGTTCTGTATGAAAAATACCAATAACCAACACATAACAGGGAAATAGAAGCACATAGGTTGTTGTGGCGCGCAAGCTAATCCCACTGTGCAACACAATTCTCCCTTGTTGCACCGTAAGAATACGAACATTCATATATATATATATATATATATATATATATATATATATATATATATATATATATATATATATATATATATATATATATATATATATATATATATATATGTATTGCGGTTACCCGATCCCACCATATAACAAAATCAACATATTAATTCACCCTTATCCGTATCAATCCACCCTTATTTCTCCTGTTAGGGCGTGCAACCCAATTCCACCATATCTGTACAAATTCAACCTTATCCCACCATATTGATACACCCTAATTTCACCTGTTGCGGCGTGCAACCCGATCCCACCATATCAGTTTCAAATATCAATGAATACAATCAATTTCATAACTCAAATCACAAGAACCTCTACGATTGAAAAATATGAAGCTGAATCATAAAGGAAGCCTCGTACCAAATTTAAGAATTCACATATGTAATATTACACGGCAAGACAAGTCCGGTAAATGTTAATTAAGAGGTGCAAGTAAGTCAATTAAAGCAATAACAACGATTCATGAGAGCATGCAAAAGGTCTAATATTTTTAACAGGAGAAATAATGATTAACAGATAACAAATAAAGCATGAGAGGGATTTAAAGCACATAACAATTAAGGCATGGAAGTAAATAATTAAGGAAAAGCGGAAAATCAAGGAAACAAGTAATTTAGCGGCGTATAAGCACTCGTCACCTTGCATATACGTCGCAACACATGAAATTCACTTAGCACATAGTCCAAGGGTTCCTAATTCCTTCAAATCAAGGTTAAACTCAACACTTACCTCACTCCGTAGTCAATTCAGAGCTCTACCCGAGCTTTTCCCTAGAATCCGCCTCGAAATTACTCGTATCTAACCACAATTAATTCAATAACGTCAAATATTGCTAAAGGAATCAATTAAAATGCATAAATTTAAGATTTCCATACTTTTCCCCAAAAGTCAAAAATCGACCCCGGGCCTGCTTGGTCAAAACTTGAGGTTCGGACCAAAACTCATTTACCCTATATAATTTGTTTCGAAATCCGACCATAATTTGAGGTATAAATTTCAATTTTACAGGAATCCCTAATTCTACCCAAATCCCCAATTTCTACCATGAAAATCTTAAATTTAGGTGAAAAACTTATGAAATGTAATGGGTACGAGGCTTCCTCCCCAAATTTAAGAATTCACATATGAAAATTTGAAAGAATGAAGACAATCCCCTTTTTTGGGACTGTTTTAATCACTGGCGTCAGGTGTTTATCGCGTTCGCATGAAACCTGACGCATTCGCGAAGAGCTTGGCATAACTGGCCTACGCGACCGCAAATGACTCCACGCGTTTATGAAAGTTTAGCCTATCTCACCTCCGTGTTTGGAGGCTGGCCTCGCATTCGCATAGAGTTAACCTCAATTCCAAGCACAACCCATCCAATACTACACATTATTCCCCCACTGCTCCGCGTTCACGTCCTATTCCTCGCGTTCGCATAGGATTTCCTCACGTTCACATAGTATTGTTCCTTCCCCATCCCAGATCACTCTTCGTGATCGCGTGAGTGTTTTTGCTATCGCGAAGAAGGGAACACAAGGTGATAGTTGAAGCCAAGAAAACCAGATTTTCTAAGTACAAACCACCCGTAGCCTATCTGAAACTCACCCGAGCCCTCGGAGCTCCAAACCAACTATGCACACAAGTCCAAAAACCTTATACAAACTCGCTCGCGTGATCAATACACCAAAATAACACCTAGAACTACAAAGCGGACACCAAATCAAATGAAATTTTCAATGAAACATTAAAACTTCTATTTTAACAACCGGACGTCTGAATCACGTCAAACCAACTCTGTTTCTCACATAATTTAGCGGATAAGTCATAAATATAGTAATGGACCAACATCAAATTCCGGAACCAAAATACAGACCCGATATCAATAAATTCAAACATTGGTCAAATCATTAAATTCATTAAACCTTTAAAATTCAAATTTTCAACAAAAGCGATAACCCGAGCTAGGGACCTGTGAATTTGATTCCGAGCATACGCCTAGGTACCAAATCATAATACAGATCCATGAGGATAGTTACAATACGGATTCGGGTCCGTTTTCTCAAAAAATTGACTGAAGTCAACTCAAATCAATTTTAAGGCAAAATTTCACACTTTATCAATTTTTAACATAAAAGCCTATTGGAAAACGACACGGACTGCGTATGCATATCGAGGAAGGCTAAAACGAGATATTTGAAGTTTTACAACATAGAATTAGGGTTTAAAACTCAAGATGACCTATCGGGTCATCAAATTCTCCACCTTTAAAACAATCATTCCTTCTTGAACGAACATAGAAACGTACTTGAACTGTGAAAAGGTGTGGATATCTACTCCGCTTGTCTGACTCGGTCTCCTAAGTAGCTGCCTGGATTGGCTGACCTCTCCACTGCACTCGAACTGAAGGAAAACTTTTTGACCTTAACTGTCAAACCTGTCGGGCTAGAATAGCCATTTGCTCCTTCTCATAAGTCAAACCCTTGTCCAACTGGACTATGCTGAAATTTAACACATGGGATGGATCACCGTGATACTTCCGGAGCATGGACACATGGAACACCGAATAGACTACTGATAAACTTGGTGGCAATGAGTGCTTGTAATCCACCTCTCCCACTCTCTGAAGAATCTCAAAAGGTCCGATATACCTAGGGATCAACTTGCCTTTCTTCCCAAAACCTCATCACACCCTTCATGGGTGAAACTCGGAGCAACACCCTCTCTCCGACCATGAATGCAACATCACGAACCCTACGGTCTTCATGACTCTTTTGCCTGGACTGAGATGTAGAAGTCGATCCTGAATAATCTTGACCTTATCCAAGGCATCCTGTACCAAATAAGTACCCAACAACCGAGCCTCCCCCAGCTCGAACCATCAACCTGGCAATCGGCACCGCCTCCTGTATAATGCCTCATAGGGAGCCATCTGAATGCTCAACTGGTAGTTGTTGTTGTAGGCAGACTCCGCAAGTGGCAAGAATTGATCCAAAGAACCCCCAAAATCTATAACACAAGCTTAGAGCATATCCTCCAATATATGAATAGTGCGTTCGGACTGTCCATCCTTCTGAGGATGAAATATTGTGCTCAACTCAACCTGCGTGCCCAACTCACATTGTACTTCCCTCTAAAAGTGCGTGGTGAACTTCGTACCTCGATAAAAAATAATAGACACGGGCACACCGTAAAGACGGACGATCTCGAGGATATAGATCTCAGCCAACCTCTCTGAAGAATAGGCAACTAGCACATGAATGAAATGCGTTGACTTGGTCAGCCTGCCCACAATAACCCATACCACGTCTAACTTCCTCTGAGTCCATGGAAGTCCAACAACAAAATCCATAGTGATATGCTCCCACTTCCACTCAGGAATCTCTAACTTCTGAAGTAAACCACCAAGTCTCTGATGCTCATACTTTACTTGCTGGCAATTTAGACACCAAGATACATAGGCAATTATATCCTTCTTCATCCTTATCCACCAACAATGTTGCTGAAATTCCTCATACGAAATCCACGCTTAAAGCGGATTTCAGTGAAAATCATTTGAATATGAAATTTCCAACAATTTCAATAAAAGTGTCCCAGAGGTTTAGTGTAAAGATGATATAATTCATAAGTAGCCTCTCGGGCAAAAAAAACATGAATAATAAACCGCCCCTCGGGCATAACATAACTTAGAATCAGTCCCTCAGCATGCACCACAATCACTCGTAATCAGCCCCTCGGGCAACCTCACAGCCACTCATGCCTCCCAATCACTCGTCACTCGGAACTCACACTTAGTAGGTACCTGCGCTCACTGGGGGTGTACAGACTCCGGAGGGGATCCTACAGCCCAAGCGCTATAACAGGCCAAATCATGGCATCAATCACTCTGGCACTCGACCTATCAATAACATACTGCGGCGTGCAGCCCGATCCCATATCATATCCTCACAAATCAGGCCCTCGGCCTCATTCAGTCATCATAAACAGTATAACATGCTGCGGCGCGCAGCCCGATCCCATAATATCCTCACAACATAGGCCCTCGGCCTCACTTAGTCAAAAACCTCTCAAAAAGACACTCAGGCTATCACTATAACGAGGTACTCAACCCAAAATATCATTTTATATCTCAAAATAGTGTAATAAGACTGAGTTTCGAAATCAGTTATACATGATATGACTGAATGTAAATCATAAGTCAACACAGTGAGGAATAGCAGTAAAAGCCCCAAGGGGTTCAAATACATGGCATGAGGCCCAAATACAACATTCCGCCCAAAACATAGTAATAGGCTTTAAATCATAAAATATCATATGATTTAGAATGAAATACACAACTTAATAGTTGATACGGGGCGGACCAAGTTACAATCCCCCAATAGTGCACGCCACACACTCGACATCTAGCATGTGCGCCACTCCAAAATGGTGATACAATGCGAAGTCCGGGGTCTCATACCCTCAGGACAAGATTTACAGTCATTACTTACCTCAAATTGGCCAAACTACTAATCCGCGATGCCTTTGGCTCTTGACTCGGCCTCTCATTGCTCCAAATCTTACCAAAACCGGATTAATATCATCAATATATGCTAAAGGAACAAAGCCCACTCGAAAATTATCAAATCTAAACAAAATTCCCGAAATTGGCCAAACCCGACCCTCGGGCCCACGTCTCGGATAGCAAAAAATATCACAAAAACTAGCATCCTTACACTCTCACGAGTCCATACATACCAAATACATCAAAATCAGACCCTAAATGGACCCTCAAATCCCCAATTTATACTCTCAAATTTCAAGCCATAAACCCCCAATTTTAACCACCAATTTCCATAAATTCCATGTCTAATCAGTCAAATAAAACCATAGAAATGAGCTTTAGGCCCAAATATCTTACCTCCACGAATTTCCCTTGTTCCCTCTTCAAATCGCTCCCTCAAGCTCCAACCCATATGAAAAGTTTGATGAAATAAACCAAAATTCGCGAAGGTTGCTATTTATATGATCTTCC
>MDKI01155814.1:0-36965 GCA_005239505.1 Nicotiana paniculata | reverse complement strand
GCTCACCCGTTTTCTTGAAAAGATTCCCCTCAGCTAGAACCTCTATTACCACCTGCCGCATCTATCTGCTGGAAGACCCTACTTTCCTAATGGAAGGCATGGAAGTAGGTAGAGATGGAACAGCAACAGGCACGGAAGGGTGAGGAGCTGGAGAAGCCACGGGAAAAGCAGCAGGCACAGAGAGTTGAAAAGTTGAAGAAGTTACGGGCAAAGCAACAGCTGAAGTTGAAATAGCCAAAGGAACAGACGAAACATCTTCTCTCAAAGAAGCAGGAAAGACAGCAGCCAAAGGGACGTCGTCAAGAGCAATATCAACACCCTCATGAATAGGGGAATGTGAAACATCATCAAGGACAGGGGGCTCAATCACAGACACGGAAGGCAAGGTCAAGGCTGTAAGCTCATCATCTAAAACCAGTCTCCTTCTCCGTGGCCTGTGCACTAAAGCACCCTCTTCTTCTTCTTCTACGGAACGAGACTCACTAATCTTCCTTTTCGAGGAATATGAACCAACAATAATTTCCTGGGCCAGAGCCAAGGACATCTTCGGGATAGATGAAGCAGACACCCCACGAGCAGAGAACCCTATTAAAAGGGAAAAAGTTAAACGACCAAAAAAAGAGACTCAAGCAAGAAAAGAAGCAAGAACAAAAGCTTCACTTACCGTGGGTCTTTACTTGCCAACCATACCTCCCAGCGAGGTACTTCCAAGATCTCTCCTCTGAAGGAGCAACAGATAACAATTTTTATACCCAATCACGAATATCGAAGACATTCTCAATAGTATTCATGATTGCTGGGAGAAGAAAAAACAGATACGGTGTTAATAAAACATCTCAAGACAAAACAAGAAAAAGTAAATGTGAGCTAAAGCATACTCACGTGCACGATTCCACTTCTCAAGGAAGGGAAGATTTTCCTCACCCACTAAACCAACAGTGGGTACAGCAACATACCGGAGGTACCAACCCCTATCCTTATCATCTCCAGGGGTTACCAACATTCTTTTGCTTCTAGCAGTCAGAGTGAAAACCCCTTCACGAAATAAGGTAGGAGAGTAGAGATGAATAAGATGGTTGAAGGTAAAAGTAACCGAGGCTAAAGAATCCAAACTCCTAAGAATGCGACAACTCGCCACATAAGCGGGCCAACTTTTCCTAAGCAGACATTGAAAAAATGGCAAATTCAATTATTACTGGGTCAATGGGGGGTCTAAACCCTAAAGTGAAAGGATACGTATAAACAAAATAATATCCCGTCTTGTAAGAAGTTATTCTTTGATTACTATTCGGAATATAGACAGGAAAGTCAGACCTCCAAAAGCACTCCCTACGAACAAGGGAAATCTGACCCTCAGTTATAAGGGTTGGATATCTTTCGACACTATCAAGAGAAGAAGATTGATCTACAAGAACTTGACTATCCCTAGCAAAAACAAACTCAGCAGGGACAATTTCATCGACTCCAGGTTCACGAAGGCGTTCGCCTCTACCTCTAGACAAAGACCGAGAAACCCTAAACCTCGAAGAAACTGGAGATCTAGTAGAAGGATGAGGAACTATCTGAGAAGAAGAGGAGCCCCTCGAAGGAGTGGAACCTAGACTTCTAAGTCTACCACCCCTCCGACTCCTAGTCCGAGCAGAAGATAGCGTTAAACTTTAAATATCTATTACTCTTTGAGGTTGGTTTGAAGAAGACATGTTTACAAAGGCAAAGAAGAAAGTTCTTTACAAAATACAAAGTTACAAAAGTGTTTCGTGGAAGCAAAGAAAAGAAAAAATGTATTTACACTTGAAGACAACCGTCAAACATGAAGAAAAAGGAAAATAATGATGAAAAGTCATAATTGAAGATGTCACTTCGGGACTGGAACAGCCGCAAAAAGCCCTAAAAGGTGCCGAGTAAATGCAAAACCAATCCGAAAAGGACACGTGGTAGAATCATTAAATGGAAGTGACAAACGACACCTATGGTGCAGAGAAGGATACAATGATTCAAGGAAAAGCGGCAGCAAAATATTCCTGCTATAAATGAATATCCACTTACCAAATATTAATCGTTAAATATATGGTAAGTGGGGGGGACTATCTGTATTGGTAAAAAAGAGTTTCACACGTAAGCCAGCTTTTGACAACTCAGCCAGTCACGTGGACACAGGAAAATGTGACAGCTGGACGTGATTCTTTGAAGAGGTACGGTACAAAGAGGCATGGTTCAGTAAACCCATGAACTTATCAGCCACGGGAAACTCAACTTGATCAAAACGGGAGAGAGGCACGATCATAATGAATATAGACAAAGCTACGGACAGATTCAAAGACCCACAATTGATTACTCGAACATTATGTAACCGAACCCCAATTACCGTTATCCTTTGTAACGCCTCACTAATGTCATAATTAGTCATTAATGAGTAACCATAGCAAGAGTCGTACATTATAAGAATCTCCTATATAAGGGAGAGGAATACAGCTTGTAAAGGCATCTGATTCTCGAATACAATTAACTTCGATTTCTATATTTCTGCAATATTGTCTATTATTCATTTTTCTCCATTACCTTGATTATCAGTAACCCGTACTCATCTTAAAAATAAGCTTTAGTCAAAGGTTCTAATTCTTTTGGTTAAACAATTACAACCGAAGAGACAACCTCTGACACTTCAATATCGGGGACTTGGTATTAAGAAGAGTAACACATAACACCCGGAACCCGAGCGAAGGGAATCTAGGACCAAATTGCGAAGGTCCCTATCGAGTCATCGGGATTACCGTTAAAGGTTCGTATAAACTCGAAGTAGGAAATGACACACAACTACTATACAACTTGAACGTGACTCACTTAAAACGATATTACTGCTAAGGTACGACCTCATTCACTTTCGTTATTTTTATATTACTAATTGGGCTAAAACTTGCAGGCAACAGTCAAAGGAGAATGTAGTTGTTAGGTCTGAAAGCATGCATTTTACTCTTTTTCCCTTGAACCGGTTTTGTCCCAAATAGGTTTTCCGACAAGGTTTTTAACGAGGCAACACTAAATCGTGTTAATTAGAATAGAAGACCGGTTTTATATTGGAGCCAATGGTACCAACAGTATCTGATCCTTCTCGAAGATCGACATCGAATATTGGGGGTCATCACCCTCATGTCAAGATCTTTAACGAGGAAAGAAACTTTGTGCTTGAATAATCTAGGCTCAGTGGATAGGATTTATTGTAAGGGCCAAACGATCAAATAAATCGTGCCTTCATAGGCCACCTCAGCCATATTATGAGATTTTACACGCTTACAGACATGTACATTACACACAGAAATGAAAGAAAGTTTCTACTTTGCTAACAAACATTTTTTGTTCCTTAAAAGTATCAAGCCTAAGGGCTATTCCTACCCTAGAACTATCGAGCCCAATGGCCACCCTTATCTGAGCCCAAAGGGCTAACCTCACTCGGGTCCTCCCGGCGCCTCGTGTTATCGAAAATCAGAAGCACAAAACCTATTAGGCAGTGCCCAAACGTAAAAGGCTACGGTCACCCTAGAAACGGTTCAGAGACTTCCGAAGCCCATAATCAAAACATAAGGCCTTCAACAAAATTCCAAAAATGTTCAAAGGTTACCCTCGGCAAAGATATAGTCTAAAAATATTTGAACAAGCATCTTGGGAAAATTTTCGAGCTTACATAAGTTCGAGCACATAGTTTCTTCAAGGACAGGTCTTGTTCGGATCTTTGAAAAATGACTTATTACTACGTTTGATTCTGTGCTGAGGCATTAGAAATATTTGCAATCGTAAAAGGATGCTAAGATATTAGACTTGCACATTTCCAAAAGGTAAATATTTTATATTTCGGAATATCTTTACAAAGGCCCAACAAAAACGACCTCAAACAAAATATATGTACATGATACAAAAAGCAAAAAAAATATTCCTAAGGTATTACGCCTGATGTTCACCAAAACCCAACTCGTCACCAGAGCCATCGAGGCCTTCAGAGACTTCTTCATCTTCCAGTTCAGCTAGCTTCTTGGCCTCGACCTCAAGTATTTTCGCCACTTCGATCTCGGCCAACAGGTCAAAGCCTCGGGCATGGATCTCTTCGAGGATCTCCCTCCGGGATAATTGTCTCACGTACTCAGCAGTATTATTCAGGCGATCCTCGACATCTTTGACATCGGTCCTATTACTGGGAAACCATCTCTTCAGCATCGGTGGAGGTTGTGTGTAGCTGAGACTTTATAGATTCACATTCGTTACCGAGGCATCCCGCTCTGCCAGAGCCGAGCTTATTTCTGGGCAAGCTCCTTAACCTCAACCTCCGACTTTATAGATTCACATTATAAAGAGCATATTGATTCCTTACCCAATTAAGCGCCTGCTGCGCTTCGTTGAACAGGTACAACACGTCCACGTCATTCATTTTTGCCTGGTCTTCTTCGGTCGCCAGGCATCGGAGGTGGCTCGCTAATCCCACGGGAGCACAAAGGACCTGGGCATCCTCCGAGATAGTGATGATTATCGACCTCTTACAGATGGGATACACACTCGGGGTGGGGAACTGGTTGATTAACTTTGGGCTCGAGTTCACCCCCCGACTTCTGAAGATGGATCCTTTCTCGGCACTTCTAGGTCGCCCAGCCTAGAAAAGTCTTCTAAGACGGATGATTCAACGCCGACAAAAAAGGAACGAAGATGGGATCATCTATGCCATGAGCCCCTTTGTTAGACCTCTCCTTCCCTGCTCGAGCCTCCTCGACCATTGACTCGGTATAGGAAGGCGACCCTGAAATCTCTATTACACCAATCGCCTCCTTCGGAGCGTAGCCGGCATCCCAGGAAGTCTCAGCCCTAGTCTCCTTATCAACCTCCCGAGTCTGAGTGAGATCAACCTCATGGATCTCTTCCTCAACACTGCCTGCTCCTCGGGAGAATTTGGCCGGTGGGGCAAAAAAATATCGTCTTCCTCGAGCTCATCCCTGAGCCAAAGAAGCGAGTCTGAGTTAGATGCTCGGGAGCTAGAACTTTCCTTTAGCTTACAGGCCAACCTTTTCTTTGGCTTCTTCTTCTCTATGCTCGGGGAGATCAAAGCCTTCTTTTTCTTCTTTTCCCCGTTGTAGCTGTGAGCTTCCCCAAAGCGGAGGGGTCAACGAACAAGGACACGTCCGCATCCCCTCCTGAAGGCCTGAGTTCAATGGAAGAGCCCGATGTTACCTATCCGAGGAAGGGTCTGACCGTGAAAATGGGCTTCCCACCAGCCCCTCGAGAATTTGCCTCATGTGCGCTCGGAATAAGGAATCTGTGAACAAATTCCCTCGATCCACTCCTTGAGCTGAGGGATAGCGTTTGGGACTCGCGCGATGGCTGCACCGCCATAAGTACTAGTGAGAAAAAGGAGATGAACGTAAAATGGGAGTTCAAAGGGAAATTGTACTTACGAGATGCATTCCACTTCTCAGGGAATGCCATGAACTTGGGGGGAATCAAGTCTTCGGTCTTCACCCGAACGAAGCGTCCCTGCCAGCCCTGGTCCTGGTCCTCATCGATACTTGAGAATGGGGCTTTGATGTCCAGGCGTGTGAGCTTTATTAGTCCCTCTCGGAAGATTCGGGGACTGTATAGGTGAAGCAGGTGATCGATGGTGAACTGACGGGATTCAATCTTTTTCACAAAATAACGAAGGAGGATCACAATCCTCCACAGTGACAGGTGGATTTGACTGAGGCATACTTCATACCTCTTGCAGAAATCTAAGATAACCGGCTCCACCGGGCCAAATATGAAGGGATAAGTGTAAACACTCAGATACCCCTCCCAATAGGTAGTGATGGCATCCTCAGGCCCAGGGACTACTACGTCATTACCCTCCCAATTGCAGTCCCCTCAGATCACGGGAAGGACGTCTTCGGTAACAGAGCATATATACCTTGATACTTCTTTACCTCGACCCTGCACCGATGAGGGATTTTCGACCTTAAAGTCATATGCGACTGAGCAGTACCCGAGGATGAACATTTTCAAGGGAGGCTCGGGAGCCGGTTCATCGATAGCCGCACCAAGAACAAATGTCTCGAGGATGACTATATTAGGAGTGACCGCCTCGATTTCAGCGACCGATTGGGAAGAAGAAGAATCAACTTGTTGAGGAACAAATTTGTATATTTTAGCCATTGTTATCTGAAAAAGCTTAAAAGGTCTAAGAAAAGGTTTTGAAAAATGAAGAGTCAAATGTGCTGATTTGGGTAAAGACTAGGTAAAAACCCGAAAATTACTGAGAAAATTTGAAGAACGGAGGTAAAGATATGGGAGTATGAAGAAGGTGAGTAACAACTTTAAGAATCGAAGTTAGAAGCTTGGTCAAATGGTGAAAAGTGAACAAAGAATCAACGATATTATAGAGGTTTCTTGACGCTTCACATTCAGAGTTGACCTGTCGATGGCTGACACGTGTTCGAAGTCAGAATGACTCGACTGACGCGACGTTTCATCTTCTTTCTCATTTCTGTTGCAGCGTATAGGAGGTGAAAAGAATTTGTCGTTTCTCATTGTTTCGGTAAACCTCCTCTTTAAGAAACGGGGGGACTATTTGTACACGGCTAAAATTGGTCCCCGTTGGACGTCTCGGTTTCCCAGTAAGACAAACAAGACTGGAACTTGATCATAGGGAATCAGAGTTTGGGCGAAAAGCCTCTCGCATTGTAGATCGAGCAAAACATCCGCCCTCGGAAGCATCGGGGCTACATCTTCCTGGTCCGGTTCAAATCTCTCAACTTTGGAGAGCATTACCAAACGATCGAACACGACTAACAAAGAGTTGTGACATCCGTGCCCAACCAGATGTCATAGCATAAATCTCGATCAGTATTAGTAGTAAATCAGTGATTAGAATAAAGAATGATTTTTATCCTTTTTTAAAATTGTACTTAAGGTGAAACGTCCCTACTATATAAACGGGAAACTAACTATTCATTAGACGCATTGTAACACGGATATCAAGGCAATTTATTTTAATTCTCTTTGTTATTCAAAGTTTTTATTCTTGTTCTTAAGTTCTTCATAAGTATAAGCTTGGAATCGAGGGCACGTTCTTCATCGAGCCATCAACCGAGCTCAGAATCACCCTTATCATTGGTTTGGTCATCTATTACGTTTTTCATTTGTTTAATCTAACGCTATTAATCACTTGTATTGAATTAATACACATATCCTTAACAATCACATATAAATTCAATTGTTATCCATTTTTTAGGGTAAACAGTCATTAATAAAAAAGAAAAAGAAAAAAAAAGAAGAGCACAAGCTTATATTCTAAGTTCTATGTATTGACAATCTAAAAAATATTTATACTATTAGTCCAATTAATTAAAGGTAATGGCAATTACTATATTCAATAACATTGATTAAAAATAAATAATAAAAGGTGAGTAACAATGTTACTATACTATGTTAAATTACACTGGTGATGTAAAAGTTTCATTACATTGTCAGTAAATAAAAGAATGCTTGAAGATATACCTATTTACACATTTTATTTTATAAGGAAAAAAATGTCAAACTGTGAGTATTTCTATAACGACCCGGTCAGTCGTTTTGAGAGTTAGCGCCCCGATTCCCTAATAACTGCTTTCCCCACTTTTATATCTACTTATGGGACTTGTCGGAATGATTAGTTGCGAAATTCGGAGAGTTTTTGGACACATAGTCCCTATATATGAGTTTAAGCTTTAGAAATCGGATCGTAGTTGGAACTGTGTGAAGAAGGATCCTAAATGGAATTCTGTCGACTCCGTTAGCTCCGTTTGGGTGATTTAAGGATTAGGAGCATGTTCGGAATGTGTTCTCGAGGTCTGTAGCAAATTTAGGCTTGCATTGGCGAAAGTTAGAATTTCGGCGATTTCGGCCGATAGGTGAAATTTTGATATCGGGCTCGGAATGGAATTTCGACAGTGGCTGCAGGTCCTTAGTGTAAAATTTGAGGTCATTCGAACAAGTTTTGACGTGTTTCGGCATCGGTTGTAGATTTTGGAAATTTCGTAAGTTCTTAGGCATGAATCCATGCATAATTGGTGATTTTGATGTTAAGTGAGGTGTTCTGAAGGCTCGACTAAGTTTGGATAAGGTATTAGGACTGGTTGGTATGTTTCGTTCAGGTCCCGGGGGCCTCGGAGATGTTTCGGATGCTCAACGGGATGGTTTTTGAACTTAAAACTAGTTGAAGCATTGCTAGTGCTGGTATTTCGCACCTGCAGAAGGGGAGCCGCAGGTGCGGACACGCAGGTGCAGAGGGGGGCATCGCAGGTACGGAATTGACCTGGGTCAGCCAGGCTCGCAGGTGCGGCAAGAGTTCCGCAGATGTGGAACCGCAGATGCGGCCCAGTGACCGCAGGTGCGGTTCCAGCCCATTTAAGGATTTTTCGCACCTGCGATGTATTTTCCGCAGGTGCGGTCCAAGAGGGCGCAGGTATGGGATCGCTGGGCAGTATATACCCAATTCGAGGGTTTGAAATTCATATTTTCTAAAACGATTAGGAGCTCGGGGTTAGGTGATTTTGAGTAACTTTGAAGAGAAGACTCATAGGTAACGATTCCTAACCTTATTTCACTTGTATATCATTAATCTATAGCAATTTCTTCAATATAATCAATGAATTTGGGTGAAAATCATGAAAATGGGAGGAAGGTTCCCCAAATGAATTTGGGCATGGACTGGTTGTCGCCCCATTTTTCTATTCTTGATTGTCACGCTAAGACCGTGACGCTGGCTATGCCAGGTTTGCCGAGATTAGAGTGGAGAGGTACCTTAGAGTATACTCCCCGTAGGGTCATTTCATTTCTTAAGGCTCAGCGGATGGTTGAGAAGGGGTGTGATGCGTATTTGGCCTATGTGAGAGATGTCAGTGTTGATACCCCTCTAGTTGAGTCAGTCCCAGTAGTGAGAGACTTTCCTGATGTATTCCCATCTGATCTTCCGAGTATGCCGCCCGACAGAGATATTGATTTCGGCATTGATTTGTTGTCGGGCACTCAACTCATTTCTATCCCTCCTTACCGTATGGCTCCTCATGAGTTGAAGGAGTTGAAGGAGCAGTTACAGGAGTTGCTTGATAAGGGTTTCATCATACCCAGTGTATCACCTTGGGGTGCTCCGGTATTATTTGTGAAGAAAAGGGATGGTTCTATGCGTATGTGTATTGATTATCGATAGTTCAACAAGGTCACAGTGAAGAACATGTATCCTTTTCCTCGATTTAGTGATTTATTCGACCAGCTACAGGGTTCCAGAGTATTCTCCAAGATTGACTTGCATTTTGGCTATCATCAGTTGAAGATTCGGGAGCCGGATATCCCGAAGACTGCCTTCAGGACCAGATATGGCCACTATGAGTTTCTCATTATGTCATTTGGGCTGACCAATGCCCCAACAGCTTTTATGCATTTGATGCACAGTGTGTTCCGGCCTTATCTTGATTCCTTCGTCATTGTATTTATTGACAACATTCTAGATTATTCCCGATCAGGGGAAGATCATGAGCAGCACTTGAGGACCGTGCTTCAGATATTGAGGGAGAAGAGATTGTATTCGAAATTCTCTAATTCAGTGGCATTCTTGGACCACATAGTATCTTGTGATGGGATCAAGGTATATCCGAAGAAGGTGGAGGCGGTGCAGAGTTGACCTAGACCGTCATCAGCTACGGAGATCCGCAATTTTCTTGATTCAACAGGGTACTACCGATGCTTTGTAAAGGGGTTTTCATCAATTGCAGCACCTATGACCAGACTAACCCAGAAGGGTGCTCCGTTCAGGTGGATCGAGGAGTGTGAGGAGAGATTTTAGAAGCTCAAGACAGCTTTGACTTCGGCCCCAGTATTAGTGTTGCCTACAGGTTCGGGGTCCTACACTGTCTACTGTGATGCCTCGATGATTGGCCTTGGAGAAGTATTGATGCAGGACGGTAGGGTGATTGCCTACGCTCCCAGACAGTTGAAGGTGCATGAGAAGAATTATCCGGTTCACAACCTCGAGTTAGCATCTATTGTTCACGCCTTGAAGATCTAGCGTCATTATTTATACGGTGTTCCATGTGAGATTTTTACGGATCACCGGAGTTTGCAGCACTTGTTCAGGTAGAAGGACCTCAATTTGCGCCAACGGAGATGGTTGGAGTTACTAAAGGACTATGACATCACTATATTATACCACCCGCGGAAGGCCAATGTGGTGGCCGACGCCTTGAGTCACCGGGCTGAGAGTCTGGGGAGTTTGGTATATCTTCCGGTAGTTGAGAGGCCCTTAGACTAGGATGTCCGGTCCTTAGTCAGTCAGTTCGTGAGGTTGAATCTTTTAGAGCCTTTCCGGGTTTTAGCTTGTGTGGTGGCTCGATCCTCTCTTTGTGACCGCATTCGAGAGCGCTAGTATGATGATCCCCACCTACTGGTTCGTCAGGACAGAGTTCAACGAGGTGATGCCAGGGAGGTGACGGTGTGATGAGGATGGAGGGTCAGATCTGTGTGCCCAATGTGGATGGTCTTCGGGAGTTGATTTTTGAGAATGCCCATAGCTCGCGGTATTCCATTCATCCGGGTACCGCGAAGATGTACCAGGATCTGAGACAGCACTATTGGTGGAGAAGGATGAAAAAGGATATACTTGAGTTTGTGGCCAAGTGTCTCAATTGTCAGCAAGTCAAATATGAGCATCAGAGGTCAGGAGGGTTACTTCAGCAGATTGAGCTTCCAGAGTGGAAATGGGAGTAGATCACCACGGAATTTGTGGTTGGACTTCCTCGGACTTTGAAAAAGTCTGATGCTATTTGGGTGACTGTGGATCGGCTGACCAAGTCAGACCACTTCATTCCAGTGTTGACTACATACTCCTCTGAGAGGTTGGCGGAGATTTATATCCGGGAGATTGTTCGCCTCCACGGTATTCCAGCATCTATCATTTCAGACAGAGGTACACAGTTCACTTCACGGTTCTGGAGAGCCGTCCAGCAGGAGATAGGCACCAGGGTAGAGTTGAGTACAACCTTTCACCCTCAGACGGACCGGTAGTCCAAGCGCATGATTCAGATTCTTGAGGATATGCTCCGTGCATGTGTGATGGATTTTGGAGGGTCATGGAACCGATACTTTCCATTTGCAGAATTTGCTTATAATAATAGCTACCAGTCTAGTATTCAGATGGCATCGTATGAGGCTTTGTATGGTAGATGGTGTCGATCCCTAGTGGGATGGTTTGAGTCGGGCGAGGCCCGATTGTTGGGTACAGATTTGGTCCAGGATGCCCTGGACAATGTGAAGGTGATTTAGGAGAGACTTCACATCGCTCAGTCCAGGAAGAAGAGTTATGCGGACCGGAAAGTTTGTGATTTGGCATTTATGGCTGGTGATCGGGTTTTGCTTCAGGTATCACCTATTAAGGGCGTCATGAGGTTCGGGAAGAAAAGTAAGATGAGTCCGAGATTTATTGTCCCTTTTGAGGTGTTGCGATGTGTTGGGGAGGTTGCTTATAAGTTAGCCTTGCCTCCCAACTTATCCGGAGTTCATCCGGTATTCCACGTCTCTATGCTCCGGAAGTATCACAGTGACCCAACCCATGTTTTGGATTTCAGTTCAGTCCAGTTGGACAAGGATCTATCATATGTTTAGGAGAGAGTAGCTATATTGGATAGACAGGTCAGAAAGCTCACGTCAAAGAATATTGCATCAGTCAAGGTTCAGTGGAGGGGTTAGCCGGTCGAGGAGGCGACTTGGGAGACCGAGCAGGATATGCGCAGTCAGTACCTTCATCTTTTCACAGCTTCAGGTATGTCTCTATACTCGTTCGAAGACGAACGATTTTCTTAAAATGGGGAGAATGTAACGACCCGGTCAGTTATTTTGAGAGTTAGCGCCCCGATCCCCTAATAACTGCTTTCCCCACTTTTATATCTGCTTATGGGACTTGTCAGAATGATTAGTTGCGAAATACGGAGAGTTTTTGGACACATAGTCCCTATATATGAGTATAAGCTTTAGAAATTGAACTGTAGTTGGAACTGTGTGAAGACGAATCCGCAATGGAATTACGTCGACTCTGTTAGCTCCGTTGGGTGATTTCAGGGTTAGGAGCGAGTTCGGAATGTGTTCTCGAGGGCTGTAGTAGATTTAGGCTTGAATTGGCGAAAGTTAGAATTTCGGTCGATAGGGGAAAATTTTGATATCAGGCTCGGAATGGAATTCCGAGAGTGGCTGTACGTCCATAGTGTTATTTATGACCTGTGTGTAAAATTTGAGATCATTCGAACTAGTTTTGATGTGTTTCGGCATCAGTTGTAGATTTTGAAATTTTCATAAGTTTTTAGGCTTGAATCCATGCATAATTGGTAATTTTGATGTTATATGAGGTGTTCTGAAGGCTTTACTAAGTTTGGATAAGGTATTAGGACTGGTTGGTAAGTTTGGTTTAGGTCCCGGGGGCCTCGGAGATGTTTCGGATGCTCAACGGGATGGTTTTTGAACTTAAAACCAGCTGAAGCATTGCTGGTGTTAGTGTTTTGCACCTGCAGAAGGGGAGCCGCAGGTGCGGACACGCAAGTGTGGAGGGGGGCATCGCAACTGCAGAATTGACCTAGGTCAGCCAGGCTCGCAGGTGTGGCAAGAGTTCCGCAGATGCAGAGCCGCAGATGCGGCCCAGTGACTGCAGGTGCGCTTCCAGCCCACTTAAGCATTTTTCGCACCTGCGAGGTATTTTCCGTAGGTGCGGTCTAAGGGGGTGCAGGTGTGGGATCGCTGGGCAGTTTATACCCAATTCGAGGGTTTGAAATTCATATTTTCTAAAACAATTGGGAGCTCGGGTTTAGGTGATTTTGAGTGAATTTTGAAGAGAAGACTCATAGGTAACAATTCCTAACCTTATTTCACTTGTTATATCATTAATCTATAGCAATTTCTTCAATATAATCAAGGAATTTGGGTGAAAATCATGAAAATGGGAGGAAGGTTTCCCAAATAAAAATCGAGAATTTAATGAGATTTTGACGTCGATTTTCGATTATTCTTGTTCGAGTGAGTTCGTGAGTGAATGGGTGTTCTAAATTTTTAACTTTCATTAGATTCCGAGACATGGGCTCATGGGACTTTTTAGGCAATTTTTCTAAGTTCGCGTATTAGCCTTGAACTAATTAGCTAGATCGATTTCTTACAATGATATTTACATTATGCAATTGAAATGAATAGATTTGGGCCATTCGGAGTCGGGTACTCGTGGCAAAAGCGTGGTTTTGAGTTGAGTTGAGCAATCGAGGTAAGTGTCTTGCCTAACCCTGTGTTGGGGACTTCCCCTTAGGTTGTTTTGATACTATTGGTTGTATGGGCGCCGTGTACGTGAGGTGACGAGTATGTACACGGACCATTGTTGCTAAAAATTCCATTTTTTCCTTCCATGCCATAAATCATTTCACTCTTATTTCACTGTTTAATGTTCTAATTTTGTAGTTTAGATTAGGAAGGAGCATGTCTACCTGTTTTACCTGAATTTCCTATTTGATACTATGTGCACCATGCTTAGTTAGTCCTATCATTTGTCTTGCCTGTGATTTTTCTCCTGAACTGTTTAAATGAACCTTATCCTGCATTCATTTGCATTTCATATTTAAATTGGGACTATGGACGTATTCCGGAAGATCCCCCTATACTGCATATTTACTTTGGGACTAAGAACGTATTCCGGGAGATCCCCTTGTACTGCATATTCATTTTGGGACTACGGACGTATTCCGGGAGATCCCCATGTACTGTATATTTACTTTGGGACTACGAACGTATTCCGGGAGATCCCCCTGTACTGCATATTTATTTTGGGACTACGGACGTATTCCGGGAGATCCCCATGTACTGTATATTTACTTTGGGACTACGAACGTATTCCGGGAGATCCCCCTGTACTGCATATTTATTTTGGGACTACGGACGTATTCCGGGAGATCCCACTGTACTGCATAATCATTTGGAACTACGGGATGGTATCCCAGGAGATGCCACTTTGTGATATATTGTGTTGAGCCGTGGATTTTCTTTACTGTAAAACTTATATTGTTTTCCTTAAACTGTTTACTGTACACATTACCTATCTTTTGTAGTGTTTTATACTGACTTATTTAGAAATTCAGTAGAGCCTTAACTTGACCTCGTCACTTCTTAATCGGGGTTAGGCTTGGCACTTAATGGGTACCAAATGTGGTGTACTCATGCCCTTTCCTGCACATGTTTTCGTGTGCAGATCCAGGTACGAACTATCAGCCTCGTGGTTAGTCGTTGTTGCTGATTCCGGGAGACTGCAAGGTATTTCTGCCGCGCCCACAGGATCCTCCGAGTCTCCTTCTATTCTATCTTGTAGAGAGTTTATGTACTTTTTCAGTTTTTGTTAGAGCTACAGTAGTGTTAGAAGCTTGTGATTGTCTGTGATATTCCGGGTTTTGGGAAGTTATGTTTTGTATGAACCGAGTGGCCAGTACGTTATTTATGTCATTGCCCTTATCCCATTTATTGCTTGCGTTTTATTTCGATGTTTCCCCGTTTTAGTAAGCTTACCTAGTCGTAGAGACTAAGTACTGTCACGACACCTTCAGAGAGTAAATCGGGTCGTGACAGTTTCCATAGAGTTGGAGGATTAAAGGGTTGTTAGTCAATCAAAGAAGTTGAGGTGCATTTTAATATTTTCGCTTTCCTGAACCTTTATAACTTAAGCTTCTGGTTAGTTTGTGTAATATAAGAAGTTGCCCCTAAGAGAAGAAACGAAGTGGCTGCAGTGCTGCAGATTGGACCATTGAAAGCAAAACACATATCTCTCTCTATATATAAAATATATAATTATAGAAATAAAAGTGTGGGGTGGCACTTCTCTTTGGCCAAGAAACTCACTTTTTTTTTCTCTCCTTTTTTTGAGTTTTCCCCCTTATTTTTGCATTTACCTAATTTTTAGTAGCCCAAAAATCGCTATAAGACTACATAGAATCGTTTCTTTATTAGATATCTTAATAGCTAATTATTGTCTCTTTCAAACTTTTCCTCTCCCCTATAAATCCTCTACTATTACTTATGTTCATAACTCCCAAATATTATTTAATGTGTAACTTTATGATACCTTTTGTATTCCCCATATTTGCTAAAACAATCAAGCGTGCACTCACAAATTAGTTTATTATAGACTCAAAGGAATTAGCTTGCACATCAGTTGTGCATTTCAACGTAGAGGTTTGCTCGGATTCTTTGAAACATGCGCTCACAATTAACGCTACCAAACTAAGCTTGGCTTCTTGAATTTATTTTGGAGTTTTTCTAATAAGTAGTTGATCATCACTTTTAGATTATTGAGTAACGAGTGAATGTACAGGTACGACAAATATCAAATGACGACATCACGGCAAAGATAACCAAATTAAGTGTAGCTTCTTATATTTATTTTGGAAATTTTCTACTTATTTTTCTATATATATGTATCCTTTTGATTTTTATCTTCAACTCTTTATTTTTCATTTGGCGGTCTCTTAGAATTTATGGGGGATAATGGTGGAGTTTTGAGATTATGAGGATCTATTGATAAAAAGAACCTATTGTATGGAATTTATAGAAAATTAAGGGTAAAGAGAGTAATAGTGTTAAATATTAAGAAGGGATAAAAGCTAACGGGGTAGGGAGAGGGAGAAATTGAAGAACATCACAGATGAAAGTAATATCTATAAGAAGATAGGAAAATAGCGGCAGGTGACATATTTTTCTTCATTTGTTATTTTCATTTGAATTTCTTCTACTTTAAGCAAAATTTAACTACCTAATGAAGTAAAAAATTTGGGCAAAACTACAAGACTATGTAGAACACATTTATAAAAATAAGAAAAAAGATCCTTCTAGAAAAATAATTTATTTATTTACTTTTTCATTGTGCATATTAATGAATTAGGCACATTAGATGAGTCATGCTTGAAGATTAAAAACTACTATCGATTGTATTCCGAAAGTCTGTTAAAATTTACTTTTTAGTGACCGTCTCTTGTAAATATAGCGGAAATATGTGTGTGATTTTGAGAAAATACAAAAACTTTAAGTTGTGTTGAATATTTGTAGTACTAAAAGTTACATTAAATTTTGTAGGAATGAAATTTTGTTGGATGTTGTGAAGCCAAACTCTACGAATATTCTACGATGTATCCTCATTTTAAGAAGGAAAAAGTTAGATTTCTCTTTAAATGTATGAATTAAGAATGTCCATGCAAGTAGGCATGCTCTTTTCTGTTTCTTTCTTATTTTTAAGAGAAAAAAAAAATTTATATATATATATATATATATATATATATATATATATATATATATATATATAAAAAATCTAATCTCTTACATCTCAATATTTATAAAAAAGATCATTTCAATTTATTGACGAATTTTATAATCACACGAAACGCGGTCAAATTCACTAGAACTATAATAAGAGAGGAGCAAATGTCACGATCCAAATTCTCTCCTTTGGGTGTCGTGATGGCGCCTAGTCTTTCGGACTAGGTCAGCCAAACATTAACTGAAATAGCAACAATATTTAACCAACATCTAATGATTTCAAAATATAATACTCTTTACAATTTGTCAAATTTCAAAACCGGTAGTACAAGTCATAAGCTCTACTGAGTTACTAGGAGGTCTACAAATACAACTGTTTTGAAATAATGACAAACAGTATAAACACAACATCAGAAGGTGACTCAGAAGCCTGCAAACGTAACAACAAATTTACCTTGAGTCTCCACAGCAAAATGTGCACAGCTAACAAGTGAACGATTGACTCCGATATACCTGGATCTGCACAAAAATGTGCAGAAGTGTAGTAAAAGTACACCACAGCAGTACCCAGCAAGTATCAAGACTAACCTCCATAGAGTAGTGACGAGGAACAATCAAGACATCTATGGGACTAAATAACCTGAGCGAATATAAGTGTAGAACTAATAGAATACGATATATATATATATATATATATATATATATATATATATATATATATATATATATATATATATATATATATATATATATATATATATATATATATATATAAAGCTATGCATATGACAACGATAATATGGTACTTGCAATAAGAAATAGAAACAACAATTAGCAGAACACAACAAATAATAACACAATAAAATAAGCTGAACACAGTCTAGAACCGGTGAACACAATTAAAATGAAGGAAGGTAGAAACTAGATGAAAATAACAACTTTTCAGGTTTTATCCAATAATCTCCACGAGGTACCGAACATTAAATTATTCATTAATCACAACTTCCAAGCCTTTAGCACACATGGCACCTTGTGCCCACATTTTTCCATCTCACTTCACACGGCAGAATCCACGTGCTACTCGATACATAATATCCATGTCAAATGCTAATTAGGATGTTCAAGAGATTTTATTTATAGATCATAAAGTAAAATTACAGTTTTTAGACCAAGTTGGAAATCAATGAGAAAGATGAGTTTGTTTAAGAAATCATTTGGGTGGGAAAAATAACATTTTCAAATAAAATACAACATCGAATAAGCTACTGAATCTAATATAGAATTTATTAAATTTAAACATAATTAAAAATTCCTTTTTAAGTAAAATAAAGCATCAGACAAGGTTAGGAGATTAAGTTGGGATATCAATTTAAGTAAAATATGACAGCTATTAGAAATGGTAAATAACGAAATAAATAGCGAGTTTTAACTAAAAGGTAGCATGATATAAATACTTTTATTAGAAATCACTATATTACTAACAACTCAGCAGGATATGAGGTAAGGTCTCAACGTAATAAATTCATCATGAAAACCAATTCACCAGAATAATAGTATTAGGAAAAGAACTCAGGAATGACAGAAAGACAATAAGTCAATGACAATAACTCAATCCTCAGAAAAGAGTGAAAAACCGAAAATACAAATTCTCAGTGTCTCGTACGAAAGAACCGAAGCCAATGCAATAAAACACGGAATACAAAACACAAAATATGTTGCGGCGCAACCCGATTCCACCATATAATATCAATATCATAATTCACCCTTATTCCACCATATCAATTCACCCTTATTTTACCTGTTGCGGCGTGCAACCCGATCCCACCGTGCAACATCAATATCATAACAATAAATAAAATATCGCAACCCGATCACACCATATAATATCTATATCATAATTCAACCTTATTCCACCATATCAGTCCACCCTTATTTCACTTGTTACGGCGTGCAACCCGATCCCACCGTACAATAACAATATCACAATATAAATATCCTCCCTTATTTCACCACCTCCCTTATTTCACCAGTTGTAGCGTGCAACTCGATCCCCCGTACAATAATTTAAATCAACAGTAACAATTTAATAACACAAGAGTACGACAAGTAAATCAACTCAGAAATTTCGGAACTCAAAGAAACGGAAGAAACGAACTCATAAGAAAAGACACAACAGAAAATAACGATACCACCTAGCAATATCTCAACAAGGATGAGATATTGTGTAGCAATGACCTCCACATAAGTGTAATTCAACAACAAGGGAGATATCACGAGTAGATAATTTCAAATAAGGATAAGGCAACTATGATAAAGGGTAACTAACTTCATTTAGGATTTAGCACCCACAAAAGAAGAACAACAATTACAATTAAGGATAAGCAACGGAGAGGATAATCATGGCCTCGATTAAGGATAAACAATTACAGAAGAGATAATAAAAATTTCAAATAAAGATAAGCAGATAGGAAAGGATAGCATGGCAATCAAAGAGGCAACAACTTAAGTTAAGGCACACAAGAGTCAAATAGGCAATAAGAGTGGAACATGAAGCAATTAATTTCAATTAAAACACGTAGAGATGAAACTAGTAAATGGAAAAACTTAAAACAATAAAACAACTTCTATCTAATGAACATAAGAACCTACGAGTCCTAAAAGATCAATTTTCCATAAATAAGTCTGCGTAGATACTCGTCACCTCGCGTACACGAACTTTACATGATACAATTAGCTTGAAAGATTCATATCCTAAGGGGTAGTTCCCCCACACAAGTTTAGGCAAGATACTTACTTCAAATCAGACATACTGATACTCTAAAATGAACTTCTCGGGTGAAATAACCTCCGGACGGCTCAAGTCTAGCCAAAACAACTTCAAAGCATAAATAAAACTTAAGAAACTATTCCGGATAATAAAGTTCGATCTTTGTCAAAAACTAAAAATCAATCCAAAAGTCGACCCCCAGGCTCCTACCTCGGAACTCTATAAAATTCATAAAAATCCGAGCACCCGTTCCGATACGAGTTCAACCATATCAAAATATCATATTTCGATGTCAATTCGTCCCTAAAATCATCATTTCACATTTTGAAAATTTTCTCCAAAATTTTCATTTTTTCTTAACTCAAAACACTAATTTAATTTTAAAAATAAAGATAAAATTATGGAATATAATAAATTCTAGGTGAAGAACATTTACCCAATTGATTTGCGTGAAAACTCACAAAGAATCGCTCAAAATAGAGTTTTAGAACTCCAAAAATGTTAAAAATGGATAACCCTTGGAATAGAGAACTTTTATATTCTCCCCAGTGAATAATGCATCGTGACCGCGAAAAAAGAGATGTGATCACAAATAAGGAAATGTCCACTGCCAGCAAGTGCACTATGCAATCGCGGACAGGTACACGGGATCGAAAAGAAGAAAAGCACTGATGCCCCCAAAAACATGCTACGCAATCGCAAAAAGGCGAGTGCGGTCGCGATAGGGAACCAGCTGAGCCTATGCTACGCGAATATGGAAAGGGAAAGCAGACTTATGCGATTGCGGACAGAAGCATGCGACCGCGAAGCACAAATAGTTCATCCTCCAAAATTACACTACGCGAACGCGGAGGAGTTGATGCAAGCGTGATTAAGGAAACCAGACACCAGCAGTTCAGCAGTCTAAAAATACAAGGAAATAACCTGTAACCCATCCGAAATACACCCGAGCCCCCCGGGACCCCGTCTAAATATAGCAACAAGTTTCATAACATAACACGGACTCCCTCGAGGTCTCAAATCACATCAAACAACGTTAAACTATGAATTACACCATGAATCGAACTCATGAACTTTCAATTCTTCCAAATGACATAACGGAGCTGTTCAAATTCTCGGAATCACATTCCGACCCCGATATCACCAAAGTCAACTCTTAGTCAAACCTCTCAACCTTCCGAATTTTAACTTTTTCAACTTTCACCGAAATGCTTCAAATTACCCTACGGACATTCAAATCCAAATCCGGACACACGCCCAAGTCCAAAATACCATACGAAATAGCTTGATACCTTACGCCGCCGAATAGGAATTTAATTTTCAAAACGATCCGCCGGATTATTACACCAATTATGATGATGATTGATCAAAAAGTGAGACTGTTACAGAGAGATTTTGGGACAAAAGATTCTACACATGTAAACATCACTAGATATATGGACCGATCACAAATATTTGTTTGTTAGAAGTGAGAAGAGGAAAACGTACCAAAGTTTTTAATGCTTTCTTTATCAGTTTTTCCTCTCTTTGGAAACGTGGTGAATTAGTGCAAACTTGTTGGATTATTTCTGCATGACTTTTACTGAGGTCACTCTTTAAAGTCTTCTCATCAAATTAGATACTTATTATATATTTATATCATAAAATTGACGTAATATTATTTGTTTCCCTAATGCTTCAAAAAGATTGTGTAGTGTACTTGATTGATCATTTATCCCAAGGAACATGAATTGATTCTGGGTTAGTACTTCTTCTTTCTTGCTTTTTTAGTGGTACACCATATTCTAAAAATCTTAAATTCGTATCTACTTCTCAGTCGAGCTAAATCTCGCCCCTAAAGTTAGTTAGATGACTTTTTCTTTCTGTTGACAAATTTAGAACACTAAACCAATGGGAACATATAAATTGGGACAAACAGAATATATATTAGGGACATATTTAGAAAGAAATATGTTGGTTTAACTTTTTTGGAATGATCAAAACATGAATTGATGCAAGTATATGAAATAGGATGCAATGAATGAGATCACCTCTCTTATTTTCGTTGTTTGTCCAATATGTAGTGCGATATGTCTTACTCCCAATAAAAATTCCATTTAGAAGAAAAGGCATATTTATCATTGCAGATAGGACTCTTCCAAATGAAGTCGGAAAAAAAAAAAAAATTACTACTTGTCATGTAAATTGTATGGGCCAAAAATTATCTTTGATATGAGTAAATTGTGTCCGCATTAAGAAGGCATTCATAAGCTGCCACGTGTTATCAGTACGACTTCAACAAATACATGCCTAAGGTCGACGTGGCCCCTTAAAAAATGATGGGTTGAGTCGAAAAGTCAGTGAAGATCAAGGTCGAGAAGTTATCGTAGATAAGGTCGAGGTGGAACATATTAGATAGAGTTATAACGACTAGTTTTAGAATAAGGCACAAAAGAAAATATTTTAGTGGATATTCTCTGTACCTGTACTATTAGAGTAAGGCACAAAAGCGAATAATTTTATTTTACGTGTAATACAAAATAATAACTATTAAAAATGTCGGTAGATTTTTTAACGAAATAATAAAAGACTTCTCTTTTTTTATTACTTCAAATGAAATCAAAATTCATAATTCTCTAATAAATATTAAATTATTTTAATTACACTGAAAAGTAATTATAAATATTAAAGTATTTATATCTAAATACTAATAACGAAAGTAAATGAAAAAGGAAAAAGAAATAGGAAAACAAAATAATGCTGGTGGAAGGAATTGAACCCGGACCTCAAGGCCAAAACCAGATTCATATTTAACCTTTGACCATTGCACCGCCGTAGCACTCTACTCCTCTTTTTGTAAATTAAATTTTATTTATATGTTTTTTCTGCGCCATATAAGATTCAAATATAACGTCTTTTTAAAGGGCGATATACCTTAATGAGCAAACGGCCGTTAAGGTACAGCGACCTTTAAAAGAACGTTATATATAAAAAGGTCATTATATTTTTTTTCCACATATTTTAATTTTTTGAATCCAAAGGAATCATATTTTGGTTCCGGACTCGACCACAACATGTGATCAGGGGAAGACTATCTTGCCCTTGTCAGTTTCTCTTCCTCTACTCTATTTGTCTCACTATACTAGAAACTGATAATAAAGGACTTCAATTACTAGAAGCAATAAGCACCATTCACATGATTGCCCTCCTTTTTTACCTTCTACTAAGAATCTTAAGCTTGACTTTCTGTTTATTTACAATATTTTAATAGAAAAAAGAGGCTATTTTGGGAAAGTGTGCCAATAAGGCTACATTAATGCTTTAGGTTTTACTGTGGATGTGAGTCATATTCTTTAAGGCTCAGAAATAGCATCTCTCTTTGTGATTAGAGTAGCAGCACACTTTGCATCCTGAACCGAACAACATCAAATACTAATATTTTGGAGTTTGTGGTTGCGTACGTTGTTCTCCAATTTCATTGTTGTTTAGGGTGGTTTGAGGGGAAGACCTATATATTGTAGTAATAGTTTTTGTGAAAAATTGTTGAGCGAATGTAATAGGATATTTGGTTAAAAAGGTCTAAAAGTAATTATGATAGGTTATAAGTACCTTTGTTTTATTTTTTTGATGATCTAACAAACTTAATGTCAAGAACCAGATAAGGAACTTGATTCACTTTTGGTACACATTCTCAAGCGTGTGAAAACAACCAGACTTAAACTGGAGATGTTCGTCAGAATCTCAGAAGTTAAAGAATCAACAAGCGGAACAAATTGTCTTAGGTTCCCCTGGTGATTGTACCAAGTCAACTCTCCAGAGCTGGAAAGTGACTGACTGCACACGCAACAATACAACACAGTGCATCAGTCACTTCCACTGGGAAGGACCTTGTACCAAAGTTGTTTACATCATTCAAATGATGTCATCAATATTATATTAGCATTAAACCAATCACAAAACATCACTTGAACACTAGAGAATTTACTCAAGCTCTTCAATAGTGATTAAGCCTTCAGTCAACAATTCTCCAGTGCATCAAGAACAAAGAACAACACTGCTACGGAACAATTCCCACATCAAGTAATTGTATGTCCTTAGTTGAGTTGTAACTTTGTAGTAGTTCTTCAATTGTAATTCTTACTTAGCTTGTTTAGAAGCATTGATTAGGAAACTCTTGTAAATCATAAACTTCAGTGTTTGTGTCTTGGCTAGAGTTAGTCAAGTTGTGAAGTCTTTGTAATAGAGGTATTACAAAGTGGCTTGTAATAGGTGTGTTACAAGTTAGTGAGGGATTAAGTAGTTAAATTCCTAGGTTACATAGGTTGTAATCTGAAATTTGCTCAGTAGTGAAGTTGAAATCCTACAAGTGTAGGTCGTGGTTTTTAATCTCGTTGAGCTGGAAATTTTCCACGTAAAAACTCTAAGTGTTATTTACATTCTGCTGTGTGTGTGTGTGTGTGTGCAATATGTGGAAACTAATAGAGAACCTGGTTCTTTATTTAGTTTGGTGGACCCTCGAATTCTATCAATTGGTATCAGAGCAGGTTATTTCTATCAGGCTAACATTTAGAAAGGATCCTCATGGCTGCTCTACTAAACTTTGAAGAAGGTTAATCTACCTACAGGCCACCTAGGTTCAATGGTCAATACAATGGGTGGTGGAAGACTAGGATGCACGACTTTATCATGGCTGAAGACTCTGAGCTATGGGATGTCATCTGTGACGGTCCCTTTGTCCCTACCAAAAACCTTGGCGACACAGATGTGGCCATTCCCAAGACGAGGAAAGAATTCAACGATACCGATCTAAAGGCCATAGAAAAGAATTTTCGTGCAAAGAAAATTCTTGTTTGTGGAATTGGTTGTGATGATTATAACAGGATATCGGCATGCCAGCCAGCAAATGGGAAGCTTTGCAGACAGCTCATGAGGGAACAACACAGGTGAAGCCATCCAAGATTGACATGCTCACAATTGAATATGAGCTTTTCGGGATGAAGGATGATGAATCCATCCAAGATACGCACACTCGATTCACCTCTATCATTAATGAGCTTCACTCTCTTGGTGAAATCATACCTAGAAACAAGCTTGTCAGAAAAATCCTTAGTGTACTGCCCAGTTCTTGGGAAAGCAAGGTAAACGCCATTACAGAGGCAAAGGACTTGCAGACACTGACCATTGACGAACTTGTTGGAAACTTGAAGACTTATGAAATGAATAATAAAAAGGACAGTGAAAGAAGAGAGCCCAAAAGAGAGAAGAACCTGGTCCTCAAGACAGACAACAATGACTCAAGTGATGAAGAAGGTGATATGGCATACCTAACAAGAAGATTTTCGAAAATGGTTCGCATGAATGGAGGTATTCCAAAAAGGGGAAGTTCTAGCAAGCCAAAAAGTTATGACCTCTGTCATAAATGTGGAAAGTCAAGACACTTCATCAAGGACTTTCCTCTCCTAAAGTAAGATCAATTCAAGCATAACTCAGACAAAGCAGCCAAGAGGAACTCGGTTCCCGATAAACGCTTCAAGAGAAAGAATGTCGTTGACAATGCTGTGAAGAAAGCTCTTGCTACATGGGGAGACTCCTCCAGCGAGTCTGAAGAAGAAAATGATCATGGTTATAGTTCAATGATGGCAGTAGAAAGTGAAGCAATTGAGTATGACTCAATTTTTGCTTTGATGACGATGAAGATGATGACGATGATGCGGTAAATTTTCTGGATGTTTAGAGAAATCTAAAATCTTACTCTCTTAAAAAGCTCATGCCATTAGCAAATGTATTAATTGATGTTTACCATAGTCTTATAAATGATAAATATGTGTTAACTATGGAATTAGGAGAAGCTGAGCAAGCCAGAGATGACCTAGTAGTCGTCGTAGTTGATTTGAAGAAACAATAGAGAACCTGAAAAATGAAAATGATGCCCTAGATGAAAAAATTGCAAGTATAGAACATGAAAGAGATGATCTAATGGTTGATGTAGTAGACTTAAAAGAAACCATTGAGTGCGTAAGTAAGGAAAATGAAGTCTTGAATGAGAAAGTTGCTGACATTGAGCAAGAGAGAGATGACCTAGTAGTGGTGGTAGTAGACTTGAATGAGACAATTGAGGAACTTAAAATGGAGAGTAGGCCTGAAAACTCTCAAAAGGGAAAGGAAGTTGCAAGTGAGGCACACATTAAGCTTGAAAATGAGTTAAATTCAGTGAAGTCTAGTCTACGTGATGAGCTTGAGAAGAACAAACAACTTCAGGAAGAACTAGGAAGAATGAAGAGTGATCTTGAAAAATCACTCAAGTGGACCTAGTCCTCTGATGCTATTATTGCCATGTACATTAACAATGGGGAGAACAGGCAGGGAATTGGGTTTCAAAGGGAGAAGGCTCCCTACAACCCACATAGCAAGTATGTTACTGTACCCGATAATTGGTTGTGTACCCACTGTGGCAAAAATGGGCACCTTAAGGAAAACTGCAAGGCCAGGGTTCAGTCTCATCAGAAAAATAAGGTTTTTTCTAAGTAAGCAACAAATTCTAGAGGACCTGGTCCTTCATATAGAAAACGCATGATGCCTGCTTGGACTAAAAGAGTACTCATTCATCCCTTCCCTCATTACAAGGGACCCAAACTTGTTTGGGTTCCTAAATCTAACCCTTGATTTCCTTGTGCAGGGAGAAGCGAAAGGGATCAGCCAACAATGGTACACGGACAATGGTTTCTCAAATCACATGACTTGAAATACAATCAATTTCCTTTCACTGAAAGCCCTGCAAGGAGGGAGTGTATCCTTTGGAAATGGAAGAAAGAGTTACATTCTAGGAGTTCGAAGGTTTGGAAAATCACTCCCTCGCTCAATTGAGAACGTGTACTATGTCAATGGCCTGAAGTACAGTCTCTTGAGTGTTTCTCATATATGTGACAAGGGAAACAAAGTGGAATTCTTGTCAAAGATATGCACAGTCACAAATCTAGTGACTGGTGAGGTGGTGCTAGTAGCGAAAAGATACAAGAATATTTATGTTGCTGATTTTGAGTCCCTGCAAAGTGGTGATCTTAGCTGTTTGAGAGTTTTTGATGACTATGATGAACTATGGCACGTAAGGATGGGGCTGCAAGCTTTTCATTACTGAATAAACTTGTCCAAAAGGACCTGGTTCGTGGTCTGCCCAAGTCAAGCTTCAAGGAACACAAAGTGTGCGATGCTTGTGCAAAAGGAAAGCATGTCAGATCTTCATTCAAGCCCAAAAAAAAAAGTCAGCACCTCAAGGCCACTTGATCTTCTTCATATGGATCTATGTGGACCAATGAGGGTGCCAAGTAGAGGAGGAAAAAGATATATCTTTGTGATAGTGGATGACTACTTCAGATTCACTTGGACCCTGTTCCTCAGAACCAAGGATGAGACCTATCAAGTATTTGTTGCCTATGTCAAGAAGATCCAAGTGAAGATGGGAACAAATGTGGCTTGCATCATATCAGACCATGGGACGGAGTTTAATAATTCCATATTTGATGAATTCTATATTGAAAATGGCATTACTCGTATTCTCAGCTCCAAGAACACCACATCAAAATGGAGTTGTGGAAAGGAAGAAAAGGACTCTTGAAGACATAGCAAGGACAATGTTAATTGACAGTAGGATTTCAAAAAACTTGTGGGCAGAAGTTGTTAATACTGCTTGCTATTTGGTGAACAGGTGCGTGATCAGGTCCCTCCTAAACAAAACACCTTATGAGTTGCTGAATGAAAGAAATCCCAAGCTGACTCATTTGAGGACATTTGGTTGCAAACGTTATGTTCTCAACAATGTCAAGGATCATCTTGGAAAATTTGATGCCAAAAGTGATGAAGGAATCTTCCTGGGTTACTCATCTCAAAGCAAAGCCTACAACAAAAGAACTCAGTGTGTTGAGGAGAGTGTACATGTGATTTTTGATGAGTCTCATCTCTCTTGTGAGAAGGATAGGAATGTTGATCAAGATGGAAAACCTTTATTGGTTCCAGGTGAATTTATTGACATGGCAAATAGGAAGGCAGACATGACGAGTCATGTCAAGGAATTCAGTGAAGATGATGCAACTACTTCTCCATCTATTGGAGAGGAACATGGTTCCACGATCACAACAATTGAAGCTGAAAATAGAGTTGTTGATGCAGTCCAAGGCCCTAAAGATCACAAGAAGTTTTGTAGCACTGAAGATCAGATTGCATACATCTTCACCAAAGGCCTGAGCATAGAACATTTTGAAAGAAATCACCTGGCACTGGGGTTGATAAAACCCAATTGAGGACCCGATTCCCAATTGATTGGCTATGAAAGACATGTACAGGTAAAATTAGTTTAAAGTGTTTTCTGGCAAAGTATAACTCATTTATATACCGTTACAGATAGACACGCACGATGATTACAGAGCATTTGATGCAATACATATTGGTAAAAGGGGTTAAGCTTACATTTGCAAGACCTGTCAGGGAACCTGGTTCTCCTGACACAGATTAGTAGCTTCTTTGTTTTCTCATACACAATTTTGAACGAAAAAAAAAACAATGCCACATCATCAGCATGTCAGTCTCTTTACATTGTGTATTTTCAATCGAAGCGTCTCATCTGCTTCTGAACGACCCAACTCCCCAAGAAAAAAATTGCCGTTGTTTCATAACTGGTCCCTCACCTTTCATAAATACATCCATCACTGTCACAACCCTTCACTTTCAATTTTAAAAATTTTCACTTCGCCTTCTCTCTTCTCAAAACACAAATTCTTCCAGTAAAACCTCATCGTGTCTGAAAATCAAGCAAATACCAGTATACTTGACAGTACCCCCCATCGAGTCCACACTAGTTAAAACTCCAGTGATAGACTCCTCACTCAACACACCACCAGTCCAAACCCTAGAATAGAGTATCCCCTACACTCTACTTCCTTTCCTACCTACTTAGTCCTGGTCCTTATCAAAGTCAAGAGACTTCGACTCTGAGCAAGTCTATGGATATCAGTCCTCCACTAGTCTCTCCGGCAAAACAGCGTGAACAGAGTGTACAAGGTAATTTGGTTAAAGAGGGAAATCAGAAAATATCGACTCTCGCCATGAAAGAGACTAGTCCTGTCAGTGCTGAGATAACTATGGCAAGTCGTGATTCTATAGGTAACACTCCTCCTCCTGTTGATATTTCCATGAAACCACAAGTAAATGAGGCAATAGAAAATATGCTTTCCATCACGTCTGAAGGGGTTGTTGCAGAGGAGAGTGTAGGGGGGTCTGAGCCTCAAGGGGAAGCGCCTCTTGCCACAAAAGAAGAGGGAGAATTGTGCCAGTTGAAAAACCGGCATATGATGATGCTAATGGGGTCCCGAATGATGGACCTGATCCCTCCATGGAGGATCCAGGTTAGTGTTGATCCTGCTCCTTCTTCCCACTTCTACGCTGAGCCCCTGAGTATGGTGGTGACTGAGATGCAGTCTGACAGTGAAGAAAATCTAGATGACATGGTGATTAGCAGTTTTATCAGGTTTAGAAGTAAGCCAGTGGAAACTCCAGAGCCACCCTGTAAGCGACCTACTACACGGTTGCAGAAAAAGGAGGCTTTAGAGTCTGCTCTCAAGAAGAGCCAAAGGAGTGTGAATGTATTGACAAGGTCGTAGGAGTTGGAAGCACCTCTACTATCTCTCAACAGATAAATTCTCAAAATAGTGCCATAGAGGAGATAAGAAAGTTGAAGGCAAGGAACGCTATTTTGGAGAATCAGCTCAGTCAGTTACAAGAGGCACCAGGTTCTAGCAGTTCTCACAACTCAGAGGTTGCCTGGTTGACGAAGGAAAATGCCGAGCTCAGGAAACAGCTTGAGGACTGAAGTAAAGACTGTTCAATGAGAAAATATATGTGAATGCTTGCATGGATCTTGCTCTCAAAACCCTTGCCACCTCCTCGAAACCCTCTTCCTCCAGTTCCCCTTAAGAAATGTCCCTTTAGTGTCCAATTTCATGTGTCTATCTTTTAAGTATGTTTTGATGATGTTTTGTTTCTGGTACATGTTTTTTTTTGGAATTGTGGATGGTAACAATGATTCTGCTCCCATGTGTAAAGTACAAATTTGGTTAATGCAAGCATTTTACTTTTGTCGTTAATGTTGTTGCCCTTTTTGTCTCTGTTTTTTATCATGTTGTGTGCACACAAGTGGTATGAGTTAACCACACTAGACTTCTTTATGCTCTTTTACTTGTCTTGTGCTTTTAATGATGCCAAAAGGGGGAAGATTTTGCATAATTGAATAATGATGTGCATTGATTAAGGGGGAATACAGATTCAGGGGGAACTCACTGAGGTTCCTGGTGCACTATCTGGTTTTTGTGGTTCTTCGTAGAATTTTCAATTATAAGTTTGTCTGAGAGGTCATAAGTATCTTTGATTTATGTTTTGATGATCTAAAAAACTTAATGTCAAGAACCAGATGAGGAACCTGATTCACTTTTGGTACACATTCCCAAGCGCGGGAAAACAACCAGACTTAAGCTGGAGATGTTCGTCAGAGCCTCCGAAGTTAAAGAATCAACAAGGGGAATAGATGGTCTTAGGTTCCCCTGATGATTGTACCAAGTCAAATCTCCACAGCTGGAAAGTGACCGATTGCACACGCAACAGTACAACACAGTGTAGCAGTCACTTCCACCGGGAAGGACCTTGTACCAAAGTTGCTTACATCATTCAAGTGATGTAATCAATGTTTAACACTAAACCAATGGAAAAATATAACTTGAACACTAGAGAATTTACTCAAGCTCTTCAACAGTGATTAAGACTTCAGTCAACAATTCTCCAGTGCATCAAGAACAAAGAACAACACTACTACATACCAGTTCCCACATCAAGTAATTGTATGTCCTTAGTTGAGTTGTAACTTTGTAATAGTTCTTCAATTGTAATTCCTACTAAGCTTGTTTATAAGCATTGATTAGGAAACTCTTGTAAACCATAAACTTCAGTCTTTGTGTCTTTTCTAGAGTTATTCAAGTTGTGAAGTCTTTATAATAGAGGCATTTTAAAGTGGCTTGTAATAGGTGTGTTACAAGTTAGTGAGAGATTAAGTAGTTAATTCCTAGGTTACATAGGTTGTAATCTGAAAGTTGCTCAGTAGTGAAGTTGAAATCCTACAAGTGTAGGTCGTGATTTTTAATCCCGTTGAGCTGGAAATTTTCCACGTAAAAACTCTTAAGTGTTATTTACATTCTGTTGTGTGTGTGTATGCACGTGCGAGCAATCTATGGAAAATAGAGAACCTAGTTCTCTATATAGTTTGGTGGACCCTCGAATTCTATCAAATTAGATGAGTGTATTAATAATAAGTTAGCAAATACTTCTTGTATTCAACTATTCACTGCTCAGTTCACCAAGAATATTATTTATGAATTCAAAAGTTTAGACATACAAATTTTGATTTCTAGTTAATTTATGTTATTTCTAACACAGAGAATTATATTTCAAAAAATAAAGAATTAATTTCCAATTCTACGTAAAAAATTTAAACTTTGAACCCCTTATTAGTTATTACTCCATGCATTTCAATTAATTGACAGTGTTTGCATGAATACCAAAAAATTATTACTATTATTTTGTTACTTTTTTTTTCTTGCTAGTATTATTTTGTAATCTCCAAGACATCAACATATCATATTCCTCTAAAAGAATGTCAAAGGGTAAAATTGTAATGAAAATAATTATAATGTGGATGTCCATTTATTATTCCTCTATAGATAATTTTCTTCAAGATTATCCGTTTGGTACTCTATTGAAGTTTATCTACAAACAGCTGATGCAGGCAGGTTGCAAGCAACTCAATGAAATGATTTATAGCAACTTTTTATTAAACAGACATGTGGCAAGCAACTCATGCAGAGAACTTACAAGCAGCTCAAGAAAAGCCTCGCATCTGCTTCCTTTCTTCTATACCTAGAGGAGTTTTCAACTCATTATATACATGAGTTTGAAGCTGAATAATATATCACGTTCTCTCTTTATACTAGTCTTTGGTTTATTTACTTATAGTCTTTATTTTATAACACCTTATCAACACGAGACTCTGTCATTTTGAGCACTTACTTCGAAATTAATTTCTATTTCAGTGTTCATCTCCGATGTAAGGCGACGCTCTTACGTCCGTAGTTAGATTTTGTTTATTCCAACATCATAAGGCAGATTGTCCTTGAGGTGGTGAGATTTTCTCTTGGCGATAGTGATGTGGATATCACTTACGTTTGGAGTGGCCAAATTCGTCTAAAGTAATTTGAGTCTTTTCCTTATTTTTGGTTTAATATCTTTATCATCGCTTGCTTGGTTATATGCTACGTATACAGTACCTATTTTGGTATTTGTTTTTATCCTAATTATCTTAATAAGGAATTACAAAGTGGATAATATTGTTAGATCAACTTAAACCCCAGCAGAGTTTGCAAGAAATATACAACCACCAGAAGTGGTTATGTTTCGTATATCTCATTGTAACAAAGTTTTGTTAACCAGTAGAAGTGGTATATGCTTATGACCACCAGAAGTGATAATTTAGGCTTTCTATGGTTACAATTGAAGATAATTTAGAGAAAATTTCTCTATATTAATTGCATGCCTTGATTTGCTCCAAAAGTAGCATTATCTTAAAAGAGGTTCTAAGCGATCACACAATTTGGTGTGATTAATGCACGTTCAGATAATTATATTTTGTTCCCAGAAGGATGAGAACTTTTGCTAAATATTAATCCATTCCCAGAAGTGAATGTGAAAATATTAATAAAGTTCGTAAATATGAACGCTCTTTTGATGTAAATATATTACAATTCACCTCCAGAAGAGGGAATATATACTCAATATTTTATATTTTAAATTTGCTCCTGAAGAAGTAACACAATTGAAATTTCCTCCTGAAGTAGGAAAATATTACGAAGAGGTGTTTTCTTGTGCTTAAACAACTATTTTATATTGTTTATTTGATTATGATTTTCTCTCATGATACCAGAAGTGTCTGAACAATATTTGATAGTACAAAATGTATCAACAACTCCTGAAGAGCTAATTGTTTGTCTAGAAGACACATGACACCAGTAGTGTCTGATAAATATTTGATTGTGGATAATAACGAAGGCTCTCGAAGAGCTTATAGACAAATATGTCATTCATATTATATGATTATGGTCAAAACATATGTTGTAGTAAACCTGAAGTTTACTAATACAAATGGCAATCATATTGAGACTACAAATGATTGAAAGATTGAAAATCTTCATGTTTCCACAACCATAGGGGGTAAAATAATATATATGTAAGAAGTGACCCGTCTTATTCTTCAATTTGTACTATTTTATGTATCATAGTAAACCAGAAGTTTATTAATGCAAAAGCAGTCACAGTAAATTAGAAATTTTACTGAGGCAAAAGAAGCTACAGTAAATCATAAATTCGGTGATACAAAAGTAGCCATGGTAAATCAGAAGTTTACTAATGCAAAAGTTTATACCATAGTAAACCAGAAGTTTACTAAGAGATAGCACAAGCGATGATAAACTTGAAGTTTTCATTTGTCATTTTTAAATGAGTTATTTGATAATTCAGATAAGCATATACCGAAGAACTAGAAGATTCTTCAAAAATTCTCCTATATTGTTTGTTCTCATAATAAATTGATTATACCAGCTAAAGTTGGGACTAAGACCCCTGATTCTGAAATGATAAAAGGTGAATATGGGCTCATTCACCTATTATGTGAACCACTTATAGATGCATATATGAGATGGTTACATGTGTGATTATTGTCAACTTGCAGTTTGGCATTTGAAATTGCTTTTCCCAATTACGAGCATAATTTTCAAATTATGAAATCAAGACAGTTCATCTTGATAATGTTGGTTTATATCCAAGCTGATTTAGCATTGAATACCTCTTATTACTGGCTAAACTATTGCTTATGAGAACAAAACTTTATGTGTTGGTCTAAGATTTTCTAAATTGCATAAATCAACACTTGTATGCATCAGACCAACAATATATGATAAGTCTTCCCCTCACAATTGGTTTAGGATCAGAATCAAAATATTTTTACTATCTAATAACTTTTGATGTGTGGTATATGATAATTTCTCTACCACAAAGCACAAAGGTATGTTTCTCAAAGAAGATTGGGGATATATGTTAGTTTTTGTAACATGGAGGATAGAATGAACAACTGAAAAATTTGCTATATGAATCGAATTATCATTGATATGTCCTCACTTAGAAAATAATTCAAGTAATGCCAGAAGAATTTGTTGATCCAAAATTAAATATTATATTTCAGCTGCAAATGCTCGTACTAAAATTTAAGTCCCTGAAGGATTGAGTTTGCTGCACGCATGAAGCGAAGTAGACCGATCAGTTCCAAACGTAACAATCCTTGAAAAGGATAGGAGAAAATGATCAAAATGATCATAATAAGGAGGAAATAAGCTCTGGATGAGCCCATGACATAACATTTCATGAAACTGCAGAAGAAGTTCAGGTACCTGAATATAAAGAAAGTGATGAGATCTCAACAAGTTATGTCTCTTGCAAACTGATACGAAATGATCATCGACGATATATTTGATACAATATAGTGCACAATATTGTAAAAGATTATGAGAATTGTACATGTAGTCCAGACACCTGAAGATTTCATGGCATGGCACATAAATGTAAGTAATAACCTATATGACTCATTTGATTAATTCTATATGAAGATCACTGAAGGATTTAAAATGTCTGAAGCGTATAGTTCAAAGTCTCGAGAAGTGTACTCGATCAGATTACAAAGGTCTTTGTATGATTTAAATCAATCTAGGCGCATGTGATATAATCGCCTCAGTGAATATTTGCTGAAAGAAGGTTACATAAATGATGTTATTTACGTGTATTTTTTATAAAGAAAATGGCATCAGAATTTTTTATACTTACTGTTTATGTTGATGACATAAATCTTGCTGGAACTCTAGAATAGCTCCAAAAGGCAATTAAATATCTTAAGAAAGAATTTGAGATGAAAGATCTTGGAAAAATAAAATTTTGTCTTGGTATGCAAATTGAATATTTAGCAGATGAGATCTATCTCCATCAATCTGCCAATATAGAAAGGGTCTTTAAACGCTTTTAAATGGACAAAGCGCACCTATTAAGTATACCGAATGGGTGTTTGATCACTTGAAGTGAATAAAGATCCGTTCTGACCTCCAGAAGAGGATGAGGAACTCCTTCGTCCTGAAATACTCTATCTGGAATGCAGTTGGTGCACTTATGTATCTAGCTAATGCAAACAAAGTGCAGATCATATTGGTTATGCAAATGCAGGTTATTTATCTGATCCCCATACATCTCGATATCAAATCGGGTACGTGTTTACATGTGGAGGTACTATCATATCACGGCGCTCCATAAATCAATCTATTGTTGCTACTTCTTCAAATCATGCCAAGATAATAGTTATTCATGAATCAAGTAGGGAATGTGTATGGTTGAGATCAGTGATTCATTTTATTCGAGAAAAATAGGGGCTGGAATGTGATAAAACACACACAATATTATACGAAGACAATGTTGCATGCATAGCGCAATTAAAGGGAGGATTTATAAAAGGAGATAGAATAAAACACATTTCACCAAAATTATTCTACACACATGATTTTCAGAAAAATGGTGACCTCGATGTCCGTTCAAGTGACAATCCATCAGATTTGTCCACTAAATCTTTGCCAACTTCAACTTTTGAGAAGATGGTATACAAGATTGGTATGCGAAGACTCAAATATTTGGAACAAGGTTTTCATCAGAGAGAGTGAAATACACGTTGTACTCTTTTTTCCTTACTAAGGTTTTTCCCATGGGGTTTTTCTTATAAGGTTTTTAATGAGACAGCTAGAATTGCGTATTACTAAATATGTGTACTCTTTTTCCTTCACTAGAATTTTTTTCACAGGATTTTTCCTAGTAAGATTTTAACGAGGCACAATATATTTTAATTAACATCCAAGGGGAAGTGTTATGAAAATAATTATAACGTGGATGTCCATTTATTACTCTACTATAGATAATCTTCCTCCGTTTGGTACTCTATTGAAGTTTGTCTACAAGCAACTAATATAAGCTGGTTGCAAGCAACTCAATGAAATGATTTCAGCAGCTTCTTATTAAACAGGCAGGTTGCAAGTAGCTCATGCAGACAGCTTCCAAGCAGCTCAAGAAAAGCCTCACAACTACTTCCTTTCTTCTAATAGAGGAGTTTTCATTTCATTATATACATGAGTTTGAAGTTGAATAATATATTGCGCTCTCTCTTTATACTGGTCTTTATTTTATAACTAAAATAATATTTTTAAAATTAAAGTGTTTTTTTTATAAATGAGATGAATGCATGTGAGTGAGATGAATGCATTTGTTTGTCCATTTAACCTACTTTACATTCATGTACTCAATTAAGAAGTACATTAACTTATAACTAGTGAATGAATTTGTACCTTTATAAATAGGGAACTTTTGACCCTATGAAAGATATACCAAGAAAAGAAATAACAAAATCATTATCCCTCATATTTATTTTGTCTCAATTAGTATATTGTTCTATTTTTCTCTCATTTCTTAATACGTTATCAACACGAAGTACTAACCAACTGAGGTTATCTGCTTCATTCGAATTTTAGGTTCTTCAAAAAAGAGGTAGTTAATTTCTTTTCGCATCCAGGTATATATTCTTATGTTTATAACGTTTCTATTAGGATCTTCTTTAACCTGCAATTTAGTTACCATATGAATAACTTATTTTGAGTATAATTATAATAATTGCCTTGGTATAGAAATAAGCTTCGGTTGAATTGTTATTTTATTATATAATCTATGGAAAAAATTTAAACCTATACTTAAATAGACAAGTATTAAATTGAATTATAATGATTAGACTAATTAATTTCACATTCAAATATTAGTGATAACATCCTGCTTTGCTTAATTCCAAAAGGTATTAGTTATTGAATCTTTGATATTTATATTTACGTAAGTCTGGAGGATGAAAATATTAGTAATATGTGGCAGATCAAACGGAACTACTAGTTATATTACATATGAATCAGTGTGTTGAAAGTAATTGGTGAATTTACACAGAACGACTATAATATCTCTTTATTGTTTTAATGATTCACTACTATTAATATGCCTTCATGACATGTGTATATTTATACCTAGAATTTTAAGGCATACTACTTGTTATAATTTTTTTTTTATCATGTAGATTAATTCTACTATTATGTAAGATAATTTTATACTATATTAAATTTATCAAAACTTGAATTTGTGGCGATCTACAATTGTGTTCCATTCTCTAAAGAGAATGAGATAATTTGTGATAAATATTATATGAGCATAAGACAGTGGGTTCAAGTCCCACTTCACCATGAGAGTAAGACACCAAGTTCAAGTCCTGGTGCACTATGATGATAAGATGTTGGGTTCAGGTCCATCATATTATGGCCTAACACGTCTCATATGAGTAAGACATTGGGTTCAGGTCCCAATGGCTCATACTGATGATAATAATGACAGTGTAAAAATGATTTTAATGAAAAATCGTGAAGTCCACCCTAGTACCGGATCAACTCCATTCCTAGAAGCGAATGTGATAGCGATAAATCAAATGTCTGAAAGAAGACAAAATAATTATCATGGTTGTATAAATATATGTGGGCATGGCAAGGGAAGAAATAATAATCGTCATGCTGGTGGTCATTATAAACAAGAGAACTATAAGGGTTCTCAGAATAATCCTTCAAAAGGCAAAGGTAATAATGTCTACCGATACGGTATGAAAAATCATTGGGCACGAATTTATCGTACGCCTGAACATTTTGTCAAACTTTATCAA
>MDKI01138129.1:0-21081 GCA_005239505.1 Nicotiana paniculata | reverse complement strand
CACCTTCTTTAATGGACCCAATCTCTCAAATACAGAAGTCCTCACAGTTGATTTTCCAAGTCTGTCAAAAACAAAAGGCCTGTTAGAAGCGACAGATTTGTTTTCTACAGTGATGTGATTTCTACTCGCCCTTCTGATGGAGATGCGCACTGGTGACAGTTGCTTGTATCCCAAACCTTCGTGTGGTTGCCTTGTTGCAGCTTCTGATGGGAGCTTCCCTAACTTTGACGGCTCATCGGGATTGTATCCAGCTTTCGCAAATAGCTTGTAAGCGTTAGGATCAAAGCCTTCATCTGTTCGCTTTGTAGGGAGTGTCACATTCTGCAAACGATTTTGAGCTACAAACCCTGCAAGCGGCTTCGAGGACAACTTTACTGCCTCAATTTATTTCACCGGAAGAGTTAACTCCTTTAGTGTGTTGGTTTGGAGATTAGATGATTCGCCCTCGTCTTTCTTCCTTTTAGGGACATATTGGAGCTTAGGACTTACTTTCTTTCCATAAGATGCAATATCCCCTCTATGAGATTTATTCACATTGGGTTGTACCTCCTCAGTAACGGATTTGGCTTTACCAATAGTCACCTCAGTTTTTTTGGTTATGCGCTCATCGTTCTTGCTTTTCATGCCATCATCAACCTTTAGCTCCTTCACAATGCGGTTCTTCAACTAGAACTTTGCATCGGCGAAGTGTGACTCTGCCTCGATGAATGGCTCATCATCAGCAACTATCTTCTTCTCGACTTCACCCTCGTAGTATTTTAAACATTGATGGTAGGTAGATGGAACTACTTTATTCTCATGTATCCAAGGACTTCCAAGCAAAACATTGTATGAAGTCTTTGCATCGATCGCATGCATCCATGCACTTGATTGCATATATTCAATAGTGATTCCCAGCCTGATCGCGCCTATGGCTCTTTGCCCCCCTTGGTTGAATTCTTGGATCATCACACGACTTTCTGAGAGTTCGTTCATGGGAATACCAAGTTGTTTCACAGTGTGAATTGGCAAAATGTTCACTGAGGATCCTCCATCAACGAAAATTCGGTTTACCCTTTCATCACGCATATAGCCAACCAGGTACAATGGGCGGTTATGAGGAGTGTCACCTAGCAGAAGATCGTCACTTGTGAATGTGACTTTTTCATCACAAGCATCAACTTCTTGAGTAGTGGAGTCGATGAGATTTTCCGAAGATGGTGCCGACGGTAGGTCATCACTCCTTTCTTTCCCATCGTCGGTATGGCAACATGAGGCATCAACACCCCCATGGGAAATCTTCGTGCAGAATCAACTTGGTAAAAACTCCTCCAAGGTCACTGGATGTCGTGGCTTTTGAGGGTGGTGCACCTCCACTTTCGCTTTCTTTACGTGCTTAACTGGGTTCCATCTCCTAGGTCTTTTCACCATTATCTTCCTCGTTGGTTGTTCCATTGATCCTTTTAGTGGGCCCTTTTTGTGGCGCCTACGAGGAGTCACCAGTGTCCAACCTTCATCATCCTCAGGTTGACCGTCTTCAACCCTGTAGTTCTCCAGTAATTCTTTATCTTTCCTTTCTTTGGAACTACATAATTCGTCTGGATTGAATGAGCCAAATATGATAGAGACTTGGTTTGCGCGTTCTTTCTCATCTTCAAGCACGATCTTCTTTTCACGAGCCAAGTAGTCGATGATATTTGCAGTAATTTGGATCATCGATTTTCTTAGCTTCATCTCTGGAAGCTCAATGAGATTTAACTCGAGGAGTTCTTAAAAAATAGCCGGCACATCAGAATCTAGAAATGGGTACTCTTTCTCTTGCATTTATTTTAGAGTCAACTTTCCATTTGGCTTATCTTGAAACGAAGTGGATTTCATAATCTGCTTCTTGCTCACCTTCATCGTGAACTTCACAAGTGATGTGTTGACATTCATAGCTTCTTTATTTTCATATCTCGGTACAAAATTGCTCCATTTTCTGACCTCTTTCTTGTCGTTCCCTTTGCGAGGTTCATAGATGGGAAGCCTTTCATTCCCAGCAAAGGCCATGCTCAATTCCATGTCATGGGCACGAGTTGCAAGTTCTTAAAATGTGCCTAGATTGATACCTTGCAATATGTAGCGCAACACCCAATGCATACCTTGGATGCACATCTCTATGCCAGAAGCTTCACTAAGCCTGTCTTTACAGTTGAGGCTTGCATTCCTCCAACGATTGATAAAGTCGATAACTGGTTCACTCTTCCGTTGACGAGTACTTGTGAGTTCTATCATACTCACAGTACGTCTCGTGCTATAAAAGCGATTGAGGAATTCTTGCTCTAGTTGATCCCAGCTATCAACAGATCCAGCCTTGAGGTCCGTGTACCAATCAAAGGCATTTCCTTTTAATGAGCGAACAAACTGCTTGACAAGGTAATCTCCATAAGTCCCAACATTGTTGCATGTCTCAACGAAGTGCGCCACATGTTGCTTTGGATTGCCTTTGCCATCAAACTGTTGAAATTTCGGAGGTTGATAGCCAGGAGGCATCTTCAACATACCGATCCTTTAAGTGTACGGCTTTGCATAGGTAAATGAGGACTTGGACTCAACTTCATATTTGTTTTTTATAGTCCCTTCAATAAACTCCTTTAGTTGATTGATTGGAATCATCCCTTCCGAAGAGACTTGAATTTCCTTAGTGGATGCAACTTGTCGTGGGGGAGCATCAATCTCTTGGACTTCTGGGAGTTTGCCAGGTGCATGGGTGGATTCTTCTTCCATCAAGATTCTCACCCTATATGTTAGCTTGTCGATTCTAGCATCTTGATTTTGCATGCACTTGGTCAAGCCAGCGATTGCTTCCGTCAAGTTTTCCAACTGCTCCTCCACAGATGAAGTGTTTGTCACCATGGCTTTCATGATTGTCATGGACGACGGAGAGTAGCATGGATTTTCACATAGATTGATCCTTGATTGGCTCACGCTCTATGGTGTAAGTGGGAAGGATCCATTACTTGAAGTGTCATCATCTTCCTTCACAAAAGAGTGCTTGGATCTGGAGAGGTAAAGCAGAGCAAGAGTCTTCTTGATCTTTTCAGTAACATCGCTTCCTCCTTCCGGTGCGTTTGTGGAAGATCTTGCTCCTTTTGAGGATGAAGATCCGAAAACAGGGGTAGATGCGGACGGCACTTGGGGTGCTTGTTGTCCTAATGAGCTTGCTTTGCTCCTCGTAACTGGACCAAAGCTTCCAAAGGTAACTCCGAGTATGTTTTCCACATCAGCATAGAACCTGGAATTAGCAGCCTTGGCGGAGGTTGAACTTGAGTTGATTTTCTTGGAAGCCATTTCGTTGTTCTTGAACTTTGATGATTGAAAAGTTGAGATGAGAGGTAGAGATTGTCCCACTGGGCGTGCTAGAATTTGTAGACAATAAATTGCGTTGAGAAAATATAATCAAGCCGAAAAATATCACAATAATCGTAGTATTTTATTTTAAATATTTGAGTGTTACAATCTCTATGAATCATCTGATTCTTCTTTTCAACAGTAAATTAAAAGAGCTTTTGAGCTTAATATTGAATTTTATTTTATTTTAACAAGTTCTTGAAGCTTGATCTTGATCTTGACGTACTTTTAATCCAAGGGCTTGCAGCTTGTTCTTGAATGTTCGTCTTGACCTTATAAATCCTTAGAACACTTGAATGCTTTTAGCTTTTAGAGAAATCCGCAGCGTTTGATCCACGAGCTTCCTCTTGCTTCTTGTTATAACTTCTGGTATCTTTCTGAGTTATGAAGACCCCTATTTATAGTTGTGGGAGGGAAGAGTTGTGATAAGAGCAAACTCTTTCCGACCAATCAAATTGAAGTGTGAAAAGGCCGTGTTTGATTGGCCAGAACATGTCACTTGTACACGTGGCGCGGTTTCATTGGCCTTTTGATTTGGCTTGACATGCCTTGTTATTTTGACACTTGGCACGATCCTATTGGCTCTTTTGTTTGACTTGGCGTGCCACATCATTTGACACGTGTGGCACCAAATTGGGCCTCTAGGAAGATGACATCTTGGGCTTAATAAAGTGGGCTCATCACTTTAGCCCAATTAAGTGGGCTAGCCCAATGGATTAAGACTTATTTATTTAATCTATATATATTAAATTTATATAATTAATTCAATTATATTAGCCCATAATATTTATTTGGATCAATATATCTTGAATTTAAAATATAGTCCAAATTAATTTATGAATTTAATTTTGCAAATTTTATACGCCTACAACCATATTCATCGACTGCATAACACCATATTCCTTTCTGTTTTCAGAAATAATCCATTCAATGGTTTCCAGATTGTCAATCAATGGCAAATTCTGAAAAACAACTGGATTTGAGTATGAACCGTCGTTACCCTTGCTCTTTAAATGTTATACACAATGGATAATCAGTGAAAAATAAAATTTTCCTTTTCAACTCCACGTACAAGCCCAAACTCCTCTCGTCGTATGGAAAAAACTCTTGCATCAACTCCAAGTCTTTTTGATATCTCCGAACGAATAGCTTTAAAATCCCAATCAATATTGCTCAACACCCCATCGACACTAAAATTCTTAAACTTGTGTTACATATCCTATTTGCTGCTATGTTAAACCAAAATTGTGATTCTGTTATCCATGGCAGAAAAGGTAAACGAGATTCAGTTGATTCCTTCATATCTATAAGACAAAATACAATAAAAAAATTAACAGGAAAAAAAATAAGAATTCTATGAGTTAAATTTTTTTTAGTTTCTTTCTTTGAGTTGTTTCAAAGGGGCATGTGTGGGTAGTTTCTCTCGGCGCATATTAGCACTGACATACGCCATCCATGGGGAGAAGGACGAAAACATCAATCCCTGTAGCAGATTCGATGCAGAAAGGGACGGGTACAATACCTAATCCATCTTTCCATGTCAACATTCAGAATACTGGAGGGAAATCTAGAGCAATTACGGAAATAATTGGAGAATGTACGAAAGCACAGAAGGAAACAACTCGAGGAACGACAGTGGCGGTTTCAACTCCAATTAACACCCATGAAAATAGATCGATCAACGAGCAACAAATCGAATGGAAGGAGGCAATACAGGAATCAGAAAAAGGAAGTAAACTATCGTGGGCTGATGAAACGGAAATGCATGAGGAAAATCAAAAAAAGTTGCCGGCATCAGTTTGGGACAATTTTGATATTGGGAAAATTACAAATGCTGGATTCAAATTGGAGTATGTGAATCCAGAAACAGAGGGAGATAGGCAAATTGGAGAAATTGAATTAGAAGATATCCAATCTGAGATCGAGTACTGGAGAAATTCAGTGGTGTGCTATGTATTAGGTGCGTATCCACCATTTACTGTTTTGAACAACTATTTGCAGAGAATTTAGGGGAAACATGGGATTGATAAGATAGCAATGTTGAAGAATGGAATTGTTATAGTGAGATTTGATAGTGAGGTAGGGAAGAATGAAGTAATACAGGAAGGAATATTTCATTTTGATAACAAACCGTTGATTGTTAAAGCTTGGAATCCTGAAATGGAATTTTCCAAAAATGAACTGTCTACTGTGCCAATTTGGATCAGATTGCCTGGTCTAGAATTCAAATATTGGAGTGCAAAGGGATTGCGTAAGATAGGGAGTTTGGTGTGGAAGACATTAATGGTGGATAAAAATACAGAGAAAAAATTGGGGATAGCACGATTATTGGTTGAGGTAAAAGTTGGGGATCAATTTCCGGAGATAGTATATTTCAAAAACGAAAGGGGGATGGTGATAGAGCAGAGGGTAAACTATGATGGGAAACCAACTGTGTGTAACAAATATGGGCATACAGGGGAAAAATGTAGGAGGAATAAGGACAATATAATGAAACAAGTAGAAAGAAATGCAGAGAAGGAAAGTAAGGGAGAAGAGAGTCAGAATAAGGGGAGTCCAAGTAAACAAAAGGAGCAAGAAGAAAAAAAGCAGACTGAAGAAGGAAGGGATAGGGGAAAAAGAAAGGAAACACAAAATCAGATTGTGCAAAGTGAAGAGAGGAACAAGAAACAACAACAGGAGAAATGGAACCAACCATAGAAGCATACTAGTGCTCCCATTGTGATAAAGGATGTGGTAACTGTAACAAATACTTTCCAAGCATTGGAAAGAGATAGAGGAGGGCTGGGAAATGGGGGTGGTCAATCATCTCTCATAATGAGGGATGGTTAACATCCTAAGCTAGAATGTGAGGGGCCTTAATGGCCCTATAAAACAGAGAGAGGTTAAAATCCTCTGTAATGAGCTAAAGGTAGGACTAATTGGACTACTGGAGACAAGAATAAAGCAGAATAAAACTGAAGAAATAGTTGGGAAAATGTTTGGGGGATGGGGGTATGTTTCAAATCATAACTCACATTACAATGTAGAGTGATGATAGTATGGAGACCACATTATTATAAAGTTAGAATGATACATGAAAATTTCCAGGTAGTCACTTGTGAGGTTCTGCATATGCCTAAACAAAGGAAATTCATTGTTACTTTTGTTTATGTACATATTTCTAGAGAAGAGATAAGGGAGTTATAGAAATATTTGGGAGCACAAAGGATGAGACAAAAAGCATGGATAGCTATGGGAGACTTCAACTCTATACTTCACATAGAAGATAGATTAGGGGGCAATAAGGTGAGTTTGAATAAAGTAAAAGACTTTCAAGCATGCATTGATGAAACTGGACTAACAGAACTACAAAACAGTGGTTATAAGTATACTTGGAATGACAAACATGAAAGTGAAAGGATTTTCTCAAAAATTGATTGGGTATTTGTAAATGGGGAATGGTTGGATAGTATGTTGGAATGTAGTGCAAAAATATTGCTAGAAGGGGTGAGTGATCATAGTCCTGTTCAAGTCAAAGAAGTACAGCAAGATAGCAATGGGAGGCCAGCTTTCAAATATTGTAATATGTGGAGTACTCATCCACAATTCAAGGAGATAGTAGGAAGGGTATGGAGACAGAGAATTGAAGGGCATAAGATGTTTCAGATTGTGAAAAAACTGAAATTGTTAAAGAGGCCACTGAAGATGCTCCATAAAAATCAATTCAGCAATATAGTTGAGGAGGCTGCTAAGGATAGAACAAAACTCATGAAGAGCCAAGAAGCACTTCAGAGGGATCCTTTAAATGCAGAGTTACAAAAAGAAGAGCAGAGGATAGGAGAAAATTCAGAAGATCAAATTTTCTGGCTGAAATGTTGATGCAACAAAGAAGTAAAGAAAACTGGATAAAAGCTGGAGATGACAATACCAGGTATTTTTTCTCAATCATAAAACACAGGAAAATGGCACAGGCAGTTACACAATTGAATGACAAACATGGTCAGTTACAACAGGAAAATGGAAAGATAGCTGAAATATTTGTGGAGTACTATAAGGAATTATTGGGGGGAAAGGGAGAGCAGAGTGGAGGTACAAGTACATGGTTTATGGAGAATGGGTATAAGCTGAGTTTGAAGCAGCAAAGGTTCCTACTGGAACCTTACACTAGCAAAAAAGTAAAAGAAGTTATGTGGGGAATAAATATAAACAAGAGTCCAGGACCAGATCGCTATGGAAGTGGATTCTTCAAGGAGGCTTGGGAAATAATAGGAGAGGATGTTACTGAAGCAATATTGAATTTTATGAGCAATGGAAAACTTCTTAGGCAGATTAATGCAACGATAATAAACTTGATTCATATGGTTGATAACCCTGTGAGTGCTGGCCAATTTAGGCCTATATCATGCTGCAATGTGATATATAGGGGCATCTCTAAACTGATATGTAAAAGACTCAAAGAAGTTTTACTAGAGCTTGTAAATGAATCACAAGGTGCATTTGTAAAGGGAAGATCACTCCTTATTTATCATGACTTAATGAGTCATTACAATAGAAATACTTCACCTAGGTGTTTAATGAAGATTAACTTGAGGAAGGCCTATGGCATGGTAAGATGGGATTTTATAGCTGAAATGCTAAGAGGTTATGGATTTTCAAATAGATTCATACAAATTGTGATGACCTGTGTAACAACCACAACCTTTTCAGTGAAGGTGAATGGGACAGGACAAGGGTATTTTGAAGGACATAGGGGATACGTCAAGGAGATACAATATCCCCATTGTTATTTGTAATGGTTATGGAATACTTGTCAAGGATAGAAGATGAGCCAACTGCCAGATTTTAACTTTCATCCAATGTGTAAGAAACAGAAGCTGACACACTTAGTTTTTGCAGATGATTTGATGATATTCTGTAAAGCAAATAGTAAGTCAGTGGGAAGGGTAATGGAGGCATTGCAACATTTTTCGGAAGCTACTGGACTGATGGCAAATTAAGATAAATCAAACATTTTCATAGCTGGAGTGGAAGAAGAGAAGAAGGCAAAACTTGTTGAACAAACTGGTTTTGCAAAAGGGACGTTCCCTATTCGATATCTAGGCCTGCCTTTGTCACCAAAGAAGTGGAGTAAAATGGAATGTCATCAATTGATGATGAAGATTACAGAGAAAATAAGGAGTACAGCTGCAAAACATTTGTCCTATGCAGGTAAAATGCAAGTGATATCTGCTGTCCTATTCTCAATTCATAATTTATGGGGGCTGTTTTCATATTACCTCAAAGTGTGATAAATGAGGTTGATAGAAAATGTAGAGAATTCTTATGGGGAAGATCAGAGGAGAAGAAGAAAATAACATTGGTTGCTTGGGAGAAGATTTGTAAACCAAAGAAACAAGGGGGGCTAAACATAAAAGGATGCAGAAACTGGAACAAAGCATCTGTTGATAAAATGATATGGCAGGTAACTGAGAAAACTAATAATCTATGGGTGAAATGGGTGCATGGGATTTATATGAACAACGGTGTAAACTTTTGGAATCATGTACCTCAAGGAGATAGTAGTTGGTACATGAAAAGACTACACAAATTAAAACTGAGCATGGTCAGTTGGTACAGGAATGGGAGATATAGCTTGACAAATGATGGAAAATACTCAATAATTAAGGGATACATGCAGCTAATTGGAGAAACAAAAAGAGTGGAATTGGCTGAACTAATCTGGAATAGAATCAGCCTTCCAAAACACAAATTTATGTTGTGGTTAGCTGTGCAAAACAGACTACTGACTAAGGAGAGACTAATGACCATGGGATTACAATGTGAAGATACTGGGTGCATCCTATGTGGGGGAGATGATGTTGAAAATGCAGAACATTTATTTACAAAATGTAAATGGGATGCACAGGTATGGGATGAACTAACTAAATGGAGTTGAATCAAATTGAGCAACAGAGTGTTAGACAAGGGCGGGAAAGTATACAAAGAAGAAGATGGATTGTGATGAAGAAGAACTTGGTCGCGGCAATATATGGAGCATGCATCTATAGTATATGACAAGAATCTTATTCAATTTGCACACCATGTGTTTCTTTCCAGCTACTTCAAATCCTTCTAGTTGCTCCATATAAATCTCCTCTTCCAAATCTCCATGAAGAAATGCAGTTTTCACATCCAACTGCTCCACTTCAAGATCTAGGCTAGCTGCTAAACTCAAGATTGTACGAATAGAATCCATTTTGACAACAGGTGAGAAAATTTCATCAAAATCAATACCTTTCTTCTGTTCGAAGCCTTTAACCACCAATCGAGCTTTGTATCTGACTAGCTTGCCATTTCCATCTTACTTGAGTTTAAAGACCCACTTACATTTGAGTGGTCTTTTACCCCTTGGAAGTTCAACCAGCTTGTACGTGCCATTTTCTGTAGAGATTCCATCTCTTCTTGCATAGCTTTCATCCACTGGTTCTTTTTCTGGATGGGACAACACCTCCTTAAGACTTTCTGGCTTCCCCTCATCACTGATAAGGACATACTCCGTGGAAGGGTACCTACATGACTCTACCCTTGGCCTCTCTGATCTCCTCAGAGGTTGAGGTTGTTCTTCTTCCTGAGTGGGATACTCCACTTGGTCGACATCATCATCAAGTTGCTGCCCCTGCTCAGTAACCTCACTAGGTTGCTCCCCCTGCTCGACAACCTCGTCTATCGTACTTCCTGCACTTGTGGGATAGCTATAAGAATAAGGAATGGTAACAAGGTTAGGGATTGTACCATTCTTTATCTTCTCTGAATGATCATCTACAGCTCCAACTTCACTTTCTCGGAAGATTACATCTCTGCTTCTGATGACCTTCTTCCTTACAGGATCCCACAATCTATATCCGAACTCTTCATCTCCATATCCGATGAATTTGCAAGGAACAGATTTATCATCCGGCTTTGTTCTCTCCTTTGGTACATGTGCAAAAGCTCTGCAACCGAACACTTTTAGAGGTGAGTAGGACACCTCCTTATTGGTCCAAACTCTCTCTGGGATGTCAAACTCCAATGGAACTGATGAACTTTTATTGATCATGTAACAGGCTGTCTGAACTGCTTCACCCCAGAATGACTTAGGCAGTTTAGCCATTCTGAGCATGCTTCTCACCTTCTCAACAATGGTGCGGTTCATCCTCTCGGCGACACCATTGTGCTGTGGGGTTCCAGGAACTGTCTTTTCATGTCTGATCCCATGACTTGAACAGTACTCTTCAAATTCCCTTGAAGTGTACTCACCTCCATTGTCACTTCGGAGGCGCTTTAGCTTTCGACCAGTCTCCCTTTCCACCAGAGCATCAAACTTATGGAAAACTTGAAACACCTGATCTTTGAATTTCAAAATATAAACCCACAATTTTCGTGAAGCATCATCAATAAAAGTAACAAAATATTTGTTACCACCCATCGATTCAATTTCCATTGGACTACAAACATCAGAATATACTAAATCAAGTATATTCAATTTTCTTTCAGACGATGTTTGAAATGAGACTCTATGTTGCTTACCAAATAATCAGTAGTCACAAGGTTTTACCGTTGTACCTTTAGCATAAGAAATGAGTGATTTTCTGGAAAGAATCTGCAATCCCTTCTCGCTCATATGACCCATTCTTTTGTGCCACAAATCTGCAAAAATCTCATCTTGTGCCGCATTCAATTCACCTCGGCATATTTCTACATTTGTCATGTACAGCGTGCCAAGAGCAACTCCCTTTGCAATCACCAATGATCCCTTGGTGAGTCTCCACTTTTGATTTGCAAAATAGTTCTCGTATCCATCTCGGTCTAAAGCAATTCCCGAGATCAAGTTCATCCGCAAATCAGGTACATGCCGCACGTCTTTTAGAACCAATGTGCATCCGACATTCGTCTTGATACAAGTTTCACCAATCCCCGCAATCTTTGAGTAACTTGTGTTACCCATTCTCACAGTTCCGAAATCACCTGCTATATATCTGCAAAAAAGATCTCTTACCGGTGTGGCATGGTGAGATGCTACTGTGTCAACCACCCATTCCGACTCTGGACCTGCCAAATGCATGCATTCCTCTTCGTCATTTATGAAGAGAACAACATTATCATTGTTTTGCACCAAGGCGGTTGTGTTGTCGTCATTCTTCTGGCCACTGGTTTCACTTTTGCCCTTCCTTAGATTTCGACAATCTCTTTTGAAGTGACCTGGTTGGTCGCAATTGTAACAATTTCTGGCTTTTGATTTGGATCGGTTCTTGGACTTCCCACGGCCTCCGGATCTACCATAGTTGCTCGAACTCCGTTGATAACTCCTGCCTCTGCCTTCTGTGATTATAGCCTGCCCTTGATTTTCAGGATTCTTTCTCATCTTCTCATTGAGTAGAAGAGCCGATGTGACGTCTTTCAACTCAATGGTAGTCTTACCGTGCAAGATGGTTCTTGCCAAATTATGTACGAAGATGGCAATGAGTTCAACATCAAGATTGCTTTATCTTCTTCCTCGATTTTCACTCCGAGGTTGGCGAGCTGTGTGATTAGGCCGTTAAACACATTTAAATGTGATAAAAAATTCGTACCTTCACCCTAGGCATATAACTGCTTCTTCAGGTACAATTTATTTGTCAGTGTTTTGGACATGTATAGGCTTTCCAACCTTGTCCAAATACCACATGCGGTATCTTGATCAATGATGTTATTTACCACATCATCTGATAAGTGCAACCTGATTGCACTAGCAGCTCTTTCATCCAAGTCAGCTCAATCCTCAGCTTTCATTGTATCAGGCTTTTTGGCATCAGCATCTAGTACCTTGTGTAATCCTTGTTGGATGAGCAGATCCCTCATCCTTCTTTGCCATGTTGAGAAACCGTTATCTCCGTTAAATTTTGGTACCTCGTACTTTACTCCGGACATTTTTGTTTTTCACCGAGTATAGTACTACTGACAGTGAATAATATTTCTGTGAACGAGCAGAACCCGTGCTCTGATACCAGTTGTTAGGAATAAACCCCCCACAGAAATAATATTCAAGGTAATAACAGCGGAAAAATAATGTAGCACCGAGATACGATAATCAATAATAAAAGAGTGACAATGACACCAAGATTTTTACGGGGAAAACCCTTTTAATAAGGGAAAAATCACGACCGCGAGAGGAGCAACTGGTATCACTATAGCAAGGTATTTTTACACTTTGTAGGTCCGAGTAAAATACTCCAAAGGCCACTACAACACTCAAAATAAATAACCCTCTTTTGATATTCCCACCTCACTACAATATCGTTCACTCTCTATTTTTCTCACAGACTATTTTTATACCCTGTCTGTGAAACCTCACTCTTTCTTTCTAACTCTTAGGTATATATTTATCCTCTGAATTTTTGGTGTGCTTTCAAATGAAAGTAGAGGCACTTATTTATAGTTGCAGAATGCCCCATCTTGATGTATGCAGTGACATCAACACTACTGCAAAAGTCAGCTGTCCAAATCTTTTCTGATTTTGGTTGGCTTGACAAAAGAAACAAGCTTTTCTTCTTTCACATATGGGGCTGGACCCCACAAGGTGTATCTTTGCTTATGTCCTAATATGTATATTTTTTAGATCTTTTAACTTCGTTGTGCATTGGCACACTAAAAACTCTCAAGAACGAAGTCATCTTCTTCTTGATGTTTAATTTTCGTATGAAGTATATATGAAGGATTTTGTTTTGTGATAATATTCTTATTCAGGGATCATATGAGCATCATAAAGAAATCAAGGCTGCACAAGGGATAAAGATTAATGCTCAGGTAATGCCATTTGCTTATAAATGCGTGTTCTTTGTTTCTTTCTGTTTTCAGGTATGCTTATTTTTGTCACATTTATAGCTTGGAACGGTTGTCGGGAAAGAAAGTTGGTGCATAGGAAATCATGCTAAAAGATACTTCTTTGCATAAAAATGATGTCTGCAATTTGAAGTGATAGCGATTGCAATAGCAGAAAAATATTCATATTATAATTCCCGGGTATACGAACATACTGTGTGGCAACAATCAGAAGGAATTGTTGCACACAATCTATACAATAAGTTAGGTAAAGTGAGTTCACATGAAACGGTATATTAAATTGAATACCTTAATAATACTTGAACAATATAATGAAGCAACCAGCTATGAAACTCAATCTAGTTAAATCCTACTCTCATGATCTTGTGCAGGGGCTTGAGCATGCGATTGCTGGCGCTAATTTATATGTTGTGGGGCCCGATGATGAGGTGGAGGACATCAAAGAAGCAGCTATGGAAGATATGAGGTCGGTGATGAGCAGGATTGGTAAATGCGGGGAGGGCGTTTACGTTCAAGCTTCTGCGCTCGGATCATTAGAAGCTTTACTTGAATTCTTGAAGACCCCTGAAGTAAGCATACCTGTCAGTGGAATTGGCATAGGCAACGTGCACAAAAAGGATGTCATGAAAGCTAGTGTCATGCTTGAGAAGAAGAAAGAGTATGCAACGATCTTGGCCTTTGATGTGGTAGTAATACAAGAAGCTCGGGAACTTGCAGATGAAGTCGGGGTCAAAATATTTACGGCTGATATTATTTATCACCTATTCGATCAGTTTAAGGCCTATATTGACAACCTCAAGGAAGAGAAAAAGAAGGAAGTTGCTGAACAAGCAGTATTCCCTTGTGTGCTCAAGATCATACCTAATTGTGTCTTCAACAAGAAGGATCCAATTGTTTTAGGAGTTGAAGTTCTTCAGGGCATTGCCAAGGTATTCAATTAATATTGCTTCTTTATATGGTTCAGGACTCTCGTTCATCAAACCCACACACAAATAATTAAAAAAAATCTGAATATCTTATTAAAAATAAATATTAGCTTGTCCATGAGATGTGGTTATATCAATAGGCAAATATGAACAAAGACCAAGCGATTTTTATGTGTTCTCATACTTCCATTGGGTTGGCAATGGGATCTTGCATGCGTACATTTATATCGGTTTCTCTGCATTTCTTCCGAAATGGTTACTAGGACTTTGGTTACATTAGCACTTAAAAAGTTATAGCAGTCGAGGGTTTGTATTTTCCTAATAGTACGCATATTGTTCTCTCGCTCATATCTATTGCGCTCAATTGCTATTTTCTTATCATTCTTCATTATTCTTAGGATGTAGACATTTCTTAATGTTCTAGCCCTCATTAATGTGAATAGGTCGGGACTCCAATATGCATTCGACAGAGTCTCGTAGATATTGGTCGAATTGCATCCATAATGAATAACGATAAGCCTGTTGAGTCTGCAAAGAAAGGCCAGAAGGTGTCTATTAAGGTATGAAGCCACATGTTGGTTCATATTTATCTGCGTAAAGAATGTGAGCAGCAATTGATCAAATATTTATATATGCATATGATTTGGCCTTAAATTGCAGATAGTTGGGTCTAACAGCGAGGAGCAACAGAAGATGTTTGGCAGGCATTTTGAAATCGAAGATGCGCTTGTTAGCAAAATCTCAAGAAGATCCATCGACATTCTCAAGGCCAACTTCCGGGTACGTAAAATTACTTTAATTCGTGTGAATTAACACTGGATTGCTGCTCCCCTTTGTTCGGGCTGACTTTCAGATGCAACTTTACAGAATGATTTGTCCGTTGAAGATTGGAAGCTAGTTCTGATACTGAAGGCCTTGTTCAACATACACTGAGACTACTCAAAGATTTTTTGCAAGTAGCTATTTCACGGTGATTTCAAAGATAAACATGTATTTATTTCAAGAATACCATTATTATCATCGGATGATGAAAAATAATCTTTCTATATTATCTATCTATCTATATATCTATAGTATATAAAAATCACGAAGGCACTTAGCACAATGTCGTTCGCCTTTTTTTATCCTTCAAAAATAAAGTTACATCGGACAAAATAGTCATTGAATTATTTTCCTAATATTTAAAAATAATCATTTAACTAGTTCTCTACTATTAAGGAATAGTGATCTAATTATTTCCCTAGTTAATTACTTTCCTAATATTAACAATCTAGGAAAAAAAGTCGTACGCTACGTACTAGGAAAATTTTTCGTTCAACTCCAACTATATTTAGTCTCCTTTTAGGTTTCATCTTTAAAACAATTCTTGTTCAAAACTTAGGGTTTCAGTTTCTCTTTATTTGAGCAAAAAGCTTTGTATTATTTGAATTTACGTGCACGTATTTGTATTAATAGTTAAATTTTACGTTCAATTTGTAAACTTTGTATTAATAGTTGAATTTTGCATTCACATAAAGGGTTTCAGGTTCTCTTTCTTTAAAGAAAAAAATTGTATTAATCATTGAATTTTGCATGCACTTGTTTTTATCAATAGTTGAATTTTGCATTTACATATTTGTATACCTTATATTAGTAGTTGAATTTTGTATTCACGTATTTTATTAGAATTATGAATATAATACCAAAGAAATTTATATTATACGCCGTCTTTAATTTGTATGTGGTGTTTGTAGGCATCTTTTGCAAGATTAGTGTGTTGTAAGCAGTGTTATAAAAAGCATGCGCTTCTCACTTAAAGCGCAGAAGCGACGCGAGGCAATGCCATTGCGCTTTTCTGCTATAAAAAGTGACTCACGTAAAAAAAAACGCACGCTTTACCCTGTGAAGCAAAAAGCGACACGATGGAAAAAGCGCGCTAAAGCGAGGGTAAGGCATCTACTAGGGTTTTTTAAAAAAGAAAAAGGCAAATACGCAGTTAGTTCGCAAATAAACTTACGCAAACAAACACTCTGCTGCTGCAAGCGACGACTGCTGCTGTAAGTTTCTTTTTGTCTCTTCTTCTTCTTCTTCCTCTGATTTTCTTCAGTTCACTGTTCGACTCCTTTTTCTCTTCTTTCTATTTTTTTCACTTTTTATTGCTTTGTTCTTGTGCCTTAATTTATGTTCTGTTCTTCTGCCCTATTATGCTCTGTTATTCTGTTCTATGCTCTGTTTTTCTCTTCTTATTTCTATTTTTTCAGTTTTTATTACTATGTTCTTGTGTCCTAATTTATGCTATGTTCTTCTGTTCTATGCTCTGTTTTTCTGTTCTTTCACTGTTCTGGTTCGAAAATTTAACTGTTTTTTTTTTGGTTGTTGATGGTAATAAATTAAATCTTATTATTCAACGGCATCAAGCCAAAAAGGAGATCCAGCTTGGGCGTATAGAGCTGCAGTTGGCAGTAGTAACACAAAAGTGCAATGTATCTTTTATCAAAAAATTTATAACGGTGGAATACATCGTCACAAGAGACATCTAATCGGTGGTTTTAGAGATGTCAAAGATTATCCAAGTGTTCCGAATTCTGTTAAGAAAGAAATTAAAGAGTATGTTGAGAAAAAAATGAGTTAACAAATCCAATGGGCCATAGAGCATCTATGATTAATCTTCTTGATGAAGATAGTCAAATGGATGAGGATGACCTTGAAGTCAATGATATATCAATGAGGTCACTTCTCTCAAAATCTCAAAGAAAGAATTCAACAAGTGGAAGTGGATCATCCACCGCCGGTAGTAATGTGAAAGGTCCTCTTAATCTTTTTTTCTAGCAAAAATCAAATGAAAAGAGAAAGGGTGAAGCTATTGATTTAGATTATTGTAGGAAGAGTTTAAGGGAGCGTGTTGTAGATGCTTTTTCCAGGTGGATGTATGATGCTGGGCTCCCTTTTAATTGTGTGAATTACACCTATAGTTTTGGTGAATTCATTGAGGTCGAGGCCAATATGGCCCAGGAATGAAGCCCCCTACCTATCACGAAGTAAGATTTTCTTGTCTAAAAAAGCAGGTGGAGAAGACAAACAAATTGTCGAGGAGCATAAGGTGCAATAGAAAATTTATGGTTGTTCCATTATGATGGATAAATGGACTGTAAAAAATGAGAACATGGTCATCAATGTTTTGGTGAATTCTCCGAGAGGTAGTATGTTTATTGAATCTTATGATGCTAGTGACTCTTCAACCGGTTCCAATAAAATGTTCGACTTGTTTGAGTCAATATTGAAAGTTGGCCTGGAAAATGAGGTTCAAGTTGTTACTGATAACACAAATGAGAATAAAAAAGCGGGGGACATGTTGAAAGGAGATTTTCCGATTATTTTTTGGACTCCTTGTGCTGCACATTGTACTAACTTGATGTTTGGTGACATTTTCAAGTTAGCCCCATATTCTATAGGTGAACAAATGGTTCTTATTTTCTCTTTTAAGTTTTTAACCTTCATGTTAGTTGTTTATACTTATTAACTATGAAATTTGATTTCCTACAAGTTTTTTCTAAGGCGATCAAGATACATTCTTACATAGGCAGTTCTTGTTGAACATGATGAGGAGATACACAAACCAAAGAAATTTGGTGGAACCGGCTAAGACAAGATTCGCGACAGCTATCATGACTTTGCATAAATTTTACCTGCAAAAAAAAAATTTGCGAACCTTGTTCATGTCAACCGAATGGAGTGAGAGTATCTATGCAAAGGAAGATCTTGGGAAAGAAGTTGTGAGATTTATTGTTGGTCTATATTTTTGGAATGACACTGTTCAGGTACTTAAAGTTGGTAATCCTTTGGTTACTGTACTTCGTTTGGTAGATGGGGAGAGAAAACCACCAATGGGATACATTTATGAAGACATGGATAGGGCTAAAGAAGCTATTGTGAAGGCAGTTGATCATGATAGAAGGAAATATGAGAGTTTTTGAAATCATTGATAAAAGGTGGAATGATCAGCTTAATCAGCCTTTACATACAGCAGGGCATATTTTGAACCCCGGATTCTTTTACACAAATAACGAGAAGAAGACTTTAGATGTAGATGTGTGGAAGGGGTATCATGCATGTGTTGCGAAGTTGGTGCCAGATGAAGCGATACAAGACAAAATAGGCGAAGAGCTTGGTGTGTATATGCAAGCCGATTCTCACGACCCAAAAATCACAGGTCATGATGGCACTTAACTTGACCCGCTAGGTAAGCCAATTAATAAAAGAAACAACCAAATAAACTTATCTGAACTTTACAACTTTACCCAAGAACTGGTAGTACGACTCATGAGCTTCTAAGACTTAGAATATACAAAGCTAGTATGAATAAATACACGTCCTGTTTGAAAACTGCATGAACAGATTAATAAGGTCTAAAACTACCAAGGACTAGTGGCAGCTTCTATCCAGAATACACGAACATATTCAGGGTCAGCCCCCGACTTCTTCAGCAGCTCTGCTCCAATAGTCTGCACAGAGTGTGCAGAAGTGCAGTATCGGTACAACCGACCCCATGTACTGGTAAGTATCTTGACTAACCTAGTCGAAGTAGTGACGAGAATTTTAGTTAAAAGATACTCATTACTAAACACTATAATGTAAACTAGCAATAGAACTAAAAGACAGAATAATATAATAGAATACACAATACGACTGTAACATGTAATAGAAGAGTACCCAAAGGAATCACAATCCAACAATTTCCAACATCTCAACCGACCCTTTCCTTAGAACGAAAGTCCATGAACCACAACAATCACCTCATATACTTTCATAGTACGATAAAATACTCAACACATCAAATCTAACGGCACGACAATACCCTTCGTGCATTTATCTCATCCTCACCATATATGTATAAAACAATACCAACCAAATGATAGAAATACCGACAATAGAAATGACAAAAAAGGTATATGCACGAAGTAGAAATAAACGAGAATGTACAGAAGAACATAAGCAAGAGACTAAGCAGAAAGCACAGAGGTAATGACCACAATTAGGAAAAGAGGTTATAATTTCAATTAACTAGCATGATGGAGGCCTACAAATATAGAAAACAAGAAGAAAACACATGATATTCACAAATAAAGGCACGTGGAGTACCAAATCTTGAGAATATATTCTTCTTCACAAACGCAGCGACAACCATGGCATCATTCGTCGGCAATGCAATTGCCTCCACCCATTTCGACACGTAGTCAACTGCCAGCAAAATGTACTTATTTCCCCTGGATGATGGGAATGGACCCATAAAATCTATCCCCCATACATCAAAAATCTCGACCTCCAAGATATTATTCAAAGGCATCTCGTGCTTCCTTGTGATCCTTCCTGTTCTCTGGCACTGGTCACACTTTTTAACAAATACGTGGGCGTCTTTGGATAGAGTCGGCCAAAAGAACCCAGATTGTAGCACTTTCGCCGCTGTTCTATCGCCACCATGATGGCCCCCATACGGTGATTCATGACAATCATACAACACAAGTTCCACCTCTTTATCAGGAATACATTTCCTCATTAACTGATCACCACATTCTTTATACAAATAGGGCTCATCCCAGTAGTAAAACTTCACATCGCATAAGAACCTCTTCCTTGCCTCAGATTCAATTTCCGGATTAAGTATCCCACTCACCAGATAATTCACATAATCAGCATTCCACGGAGGAGGGTCTTGGGTTATAGCAAAAAGTTGCTCATCAGGAAAAACTTCTTTAATATCTCCACCCTCCTCCACATGGTCATGATTTTCCAACCTCGACAAATGGTCAGCTACTTGGTTATCAGTGCCCTTTCGGTCTCTTATCTCCACATCAAACTCCTGCAACAATAAAACCCAGCGCATCAATCTAGCTTTAGATTCTTTCTTTGTAAATAAATACCTGATTGCTGCGTGATCTGTGTGGACTATGACTGTTGTTCCCACCAAGTATGCCAGAAATTTTTCAAAGGCCCACACCACAGCTAGAAGCTCCTTCTCAGTGGTGGTGTAATTCTGATGTGCATCATCAAGGGTCTTACTCGCATAGTAAATGGAATAAAACACTTTGTCTTTCCTTTGGCCTAGCAGTGCCCCAATTGCATGGTCACTTGCATCACACATAAGTTCAAATGGTACTGACCAATCAGTTGCAACAATTATGGGGGCAATTACCAATTTCTTTTTGAGCTCCTCAAATGCCTTTAGGCAGGCTTCATCAAAATTGAACTTGGCATCTTTTTCCAGCAACCTGCACAAAGGAGTAGCAATTTTAGAAAAATATTTAATAAAGCGCCTATAAAATCCTGCGTGTCCCAAGGAACTCCGGATACCCTTCACCGACATTGGTGGAGGTAGTTTTTCAACTGCCTCCACTTTTGCCTTATCAACTTCGATGCCACTTTTAGATACTCTATGACCCAAAACGATGCCTTCCCGCACCATAAAGTGACGCTTCTCCCAATTTAACACCAGATTCGTTTATTCACAATGGGCCAACACCATGCTCAGATTTTTCAAACAATCATCATAAGATGACCCAAAGACTGAGAAGTCATCCATGAACACCTCCATGGATTTTTCCACCATATTAGTGAAAACAGCCATCATGCATCTCTGGAAAGTGGCTGGTGCATTGCAAAGACCAAATGGCATTCGCTTGAATGCGAAAGTGCCATAAGGGCAAGTAAACGTGGTCTTCTCCTGATCCTCTGGGCATATGACAATTTTATTGTAACCTGAATACCCATCCAGAAAGCAATAATATTCATGCCCTGCTAATCTGTCCAGCATTTGATCAATGAAGGGGAGTGGAAAGTGATCCTTGCGGGTTGCTTTGTTGATCCTTCTATAATCAATGCAAACTCTCCAACCCATAACATTGCGAGTAGGAATCAACTCATTTTTCTTATTCTCAATCATAGTCATCCCTCCCTTTTTGGGCACACATTGAACCGGGCTCACCCAGTTGCT
>MDKI01138043.1:0-18515 GCA_005239505.1 Nicotiana paniculata | reverse complement strand
GAAGCTACTATTGACTGGGTGCATAGAAGATTTGGGACGAGTAAGGAGGAGTTAAGACAAGGTTACCCATAACCTTAGGAACACAAATATAGATTTTTTAATAAGTTCCATAACAATTTTGAGGTAGAACTACATTTTTATCAAAATCATAGTTTTTCCTCCAAACCCATGATTTTCACAAATTTACATGTTAAAATATACCCATAAACTATGAATTAAACTCACATTACGTAGAATTTACTTAACTCACAAGGCTAGGTCGAAATCCCCTCCAAAAGAGCTCCCAAATCGCCCAATGTTGAAATAAATGACTCTATAAATGCCTAAGACTCTATTTGAAAAGAACCACACTACCGTCAGCTTTTTTGCACATGCGGTGAGATGGCCGCACCTGCGGAAAATCCATTGTAGGTGTGCATCCTCTCCTATTGGCCAAGCCCCGCATCTGTGGGCTTAAGTGACTGCACCAGCGCACAGGCTCGCACTTGCGACCACTGGCCTCACCCCTCCGATCGCACAACTGCATCAAGGCTCCTTACACCTTCGCTTCTGCGGCTCGTTGCTCGCACATACGGATGACCAACCATAAATGTGGTCACACCAGAACTGGTGCACCAACAGCTCTTTTGAGCTTCAAACTCAACTCGCACAACGTTCGAATGGTATACAGGGACCCCGAGGCCCCGTCCAAACGTACCAACAAGTTTGAAATCATAAAAGAGACTCTTTTGAACTCTCGAAATGCCCAAAATAACATTAAAACTAAGAATCGCAACCCAAAACCAAAGAACCAAACAGAAGAACTTCCAATGCGCCGAAACGTACTTAAACTACTCGGAATGACACCTTATTTTACGCAAGTCTTAAATGATATTACATAACTATTATCGGTCTGGGAATGTCATTTGGACCTCGATATCACAAAAACAAGTTACAAAAAAATATATAGAACATCTAAAACCTTTAAGAACCAACTTTCACTATTGAGTGCCGAAACGCTTATGGGTCATCAAAAACTCGGCCCGAGCACAAGCCCATGTCCAAAATCATCGTACAAACCCATTGGATCTGTTAAATCCCGATTTTGAGATCATTTACTCAAAATGTTGGCCGAAGTAAAACTTGGCCCTTTTGGCCAACCTTAAAGAACTAAGTGTTCCAATTTCACTCCAAACTTGTCATGGCCCGAATTCCCACAGTTGGGATCGTGATGGCGTCTAATGTTGAACCCGCTAGACAAGCCAACGTTCATTTAAAATACTTGTTTCCTTATTATTGTCATTTAAAAGAAAAGTAATGAACATGAACAAAATGAATAAATAGTACGAAAGCTAAGAAAAAACATCAATTTAAATAATTAATATTACAAAAGCCTTACATAAACCCCCAGAACTGGTATCACAATTTCTCAGACGGTCTAAGAGTTACTAATAATAATGGTCTGAAATAAACATGTGCAACTGCCTTGGAAATACAAGAAAAGACAGAAAAGGAACGGGATAGGAGGTGATGCCAAGTCCTGCGGACTCCTGCAGGACAACCTCAGTGTCGCATGTGCACTGAAGGATACTCCCTCGATCACTGCCCACCAAGTCCGGTATCGTAATTTGCACAACATAAAGAAGTGCAGGTGTAGCATCAGTACAACCGACCCCATGTACTGAGTAAGTGCAGAGCCTAACCTCGGCGAAGTAGTGACGAGGCTAGGACACGACAAACAATAAACACCTGTACAATTCAATAATATATAACAGAAATAACGATAGGAAATAAACAGTTAAGTTCAAACCGGGGGAGAACATGATGTGGCTAGGGGAAAACAAGTACTGGATCACCGAACGAAGCAAGAAGTTTAAGTATCAATAATAGCAACAGTAAGTAAACACGTAGAAAAAACAAGTGCACGGCATCACCCTTCGTGCTTTACTCTCATCCTCACCAAAACAAGTGCACAACATCACCCTTCGTGCTTTTGCTCTCATACTTACCAGAAGAAGTAAATAAATACACGGCATCACCTTTCGTGCTTTTACTCTCATCCACAAAATGCAATGAATAAATGAAACGACACAGTATTAACCTTCGTGCTTTTAAATATAAAATCATGGCACGGCATCACCCTTCGGTCTTTACACTCTTCCTCACACAAACAATATCAAGAGCAACAATTTGGCAAGTAAGAACCATACTACAAACCATAAATCACAACATCCCCGCAAGGGAAAAATAACAGAAATATCCCTGTCCAGGCAAGGGACACAACTATAACAAATCTCACTGAATGTACAACATAACACAATGATCCTCAACCGAAAAACTAATCAACGTTGTCCAAAAACAATTATTTCCAACAATTGAAAAATATCCAAAATGAAATCTACTTCATAACACAGTGAATATCGAAGAAAAACATATATACCATAAGAACCGACTCGCGAGCATTCATGACAATAATGTATAGGTACTCATCACTTCAAACACCAAATTTTTAGCCTAACAATCACCCTGACGCCTATCCAAATCTCATTCGAGCCCTCGTGGCTCAAAACCAAATATCCACACAACCTAACATGGTGCGTTCACATAGCTGCAATTAGACTACCCTCCGCGATCGCATCCTCCTGGGTGCATTCACACAAGCCTAGAACTAACCTGACCCCCAAACCTCTATAACCTTGTGCGTTCGCACTCCCTTGAGTGCGTTCGCATAAGGAAAAACCGCTGGACACCAGCAACATCACTTCAAACACAAAATTTTTAGCCTAACATTCACCCTGACGCGTATCCAAATCTCATTCGAGCCCTCGGGGCTCAAAACCAAATATCCACACAACCTAAAAATCATCCTACGAACTTATTCGTGTAATCAAATCAGCAAAAAAACCTCATAAACATCGAATTAAACCTCAAAATAAATAAAATACTTCAAAACTTCCAAACCTTCTAAATTTAGCATTTTTTATCCGAATCACTTCAAACAAAGTCCGTTTATTACCAAACATCACAGACAACACATATAAATCATATTGAACTTGTACCAGGCTCCGGAACCATAATACAGGCCTGATACAATAGGTTTCACATCAAATTTCATTTTCAAAAACCTTCATATTTTTCAGAAAACTGTTTTCTTTAAAAATTTATTTCTCGGACTTGGGACCTCAAAATTCGATTCCGGGCATATGCCCAAGTCCCATTTTTCCTATCGACCCTCCGGGACTGTCAAATCACGGGTACGGTCCGTTTACCAAAAATGTTTGACCAAAGACAATTTTATACAAATTATTAATATAATTTTATCATTTTATCAGTTTTTTACTAAACGGCTTACCGGCTACACGCCCCGGCTGCGCATGCAAATCGAGGAGAGATATAATGATGTTTTCATGACCTCAGAACACAGAATTAGCTAAGGATACACATGATGACCTTTTGGAGCACCACAAAACTCTCCCAAATCCCGAACCAACCATCCCTGCAAGTCATAAATTAGTAAAAGCATGTACGGGAAAGTTTGTTTAGGGATACAGGGTTCTTTAAAGCAAAACGACTAGTCGTGTCGTTACAATTAGACCATTAACGGACAATATAATTGAAATAATTGCCAAAAAGATAACTACAACATTAATCGTACTAGACTAACTGATGAGTATTATAACGACCCGGCCGGTCCTTCCGTGAGATTAGACCCGCTTTCCCAGTTGTTTCTTTATCATGTGTTGCTTAGACTAATTATATTGTGTTGGGTCAGTTGGTTTGGGTTCGGAGTGGTCAAGGTGATAATTGAGACACTTAGTCTCTTAAGTTGGCTTACTAATTGCAAAAGTCAACCGGGAGTTGACTTGTAGGTAAATGACCTCGGACTATGGATTTTATGGCTCAGATAGCTTTGTTAGGTGATTTGGGACTTAGGGTGTGTTCGGAACGTGGTTATTATGTCGAGAGTAGAATTAGGCTTTAAATGGCAAAATTTAGTTTTTGGGCGATATTCGGTCGGTAGTGGAAAATAGGCTATCGAGGCCAAAATGGAATTGCGGAAGTTGGAACAGGTTCGTAGTCTCATTTTGGATGCGCGTGCAAATTCTCAGGTCAATATGACGTATTTTGGGTGGTTTCAGCATCATTGGCGAAATTTAGAAATTTCTATGTTCATAGGCTTGAATGTGAGGTGAATTTTCTGTTTTGGCATTGTTTTGCATGTTTGGAAGGCTCGACTAAGTTTGAATAAGGATATGGGATGTGTTGGCATGTTTGGTTGAGATCCTGAGGCCTCGGGTGTGTTTCGGGTGGTTAACGGATCATTTCGGACTTGAAAAAATGCAGATTTTACTCGTGTAGTTGCAGGAAATTCTTGTTCATTGCATTCACGGTGGGATCACGCGTTCGAAAAGAGCAATTGCGGATCTGAGAAATTTTCTCAATGAGTTCGTGAGGAGAAGGACGTGAACACAGAGGTTTGGGGGTAATGTTCTATGCGTTTGGGCTCACAGGGTCACGTTCGCGAAGTGTAGTAGGCTATTGGAGGACCCAAGGTTATGTGTCTACGCATTCGCGATGTGAGATCCGCATTCACGTAGGTGTGAATGAGTCAAGCTTTGCATTCGCGTGGCAGTCAACGTGTTCGCAAAGGGTTAAGAAGAGGCTATTGAGTTTGGCCTACGCGAACGTAAAGGGACTGCCACGTTCGCGTTGATGAACCTGAGCCGCAAGTATATAAACCCCCTTCACGATTTTTAACCCATTTCTCACAATTTTTTGAACGGGTTTGAAGATTTTTGATAGGGATTGAAGAGGGAATCGAAGGGAAACAATTGGAGGTAAGATTTTTGAGCTCAATACTCGATTCTACATTGATTTCTAGCTAAGTAGACCTGAAATTAGGGGGATTTAAACCCAAAAATTAGAAAATTAGGGCTTATTATTTGGAGACCATTGATTGAGGATTAGAGGGGCTATTTGAGGTCCGATCTTGTAATATTATTTTTATCGAATTTCGAGACGTGGGACCGTGCGTCGAGTTTGACCAATTTCGGGATTTATGCTTAATTTGGATAATTTTCAAATGTGTTTCATCTCCCTAGCATATATTGATAACATTAATATCATTTTTGTTAGATTCGGAGCAATTGGGGGGCGAGTCGAGAGGCAAGAGCATCGCGGATTAGTATTCGGGCCGATTTGAGGTAAGTAATGACTGTAAATCTTGTTCAGAGAGTATGAAACCCTGGACATCACATTTTATCACTGTTTTGGAGTGGCACACATGCTAGATGACGAGTGTGTGGTGCGCATGTTGGGGGATTGTGACTTGGTCTGTCCCGAGGCAATTATTAGGTTGCGTAATTAATTCTAATTCTTATGATATTCATGGTTTAAGACTGTTACTATATTTTGGGTTGTACGCTGTGTTTGGGGACTTGCGCTGACCTATTTAGACCCGTTAGGAGCTGTTTACTGCTATTCCTTATTGTGTTGACTTAGGATTTACACTCAGTGATATCCTGCTTAACCGATTTTCGAAACTCAGTTTAATTACACTATTGTGTGATAGAAAATGATATTTGGGCCGAGTACCTCGTCTTATTGATAGCTCCAGTGGATTTTTGAAGGATTTCTGACTAAGTGTGGCTGAGGGCCTATGTTGTAAGGATATTATGGGATCGGACTGCACGCCGCAACATGTTACACTTTTTTATGATATGTGATAGGCCGAGAGCCTGAGTGATTATGCCACGAGATGGCTTGATATTAGCGCTTGGGTTGTTGGAGCCGCTCCGGAGTTTGTACACCCCCAGTCAGCGCAGGTACCTACTAAGTGTGAGTACCAAGTGACGAGTGACTTGGGAGGCATGAGCTACTATGAGGTAGCCCGAGGGGCTGATATTGAGTAATTGCGAGGCATGCCGAGTGAGTGATGCTGAGTGATGATACGCCTGATGGCAGTTTATGATACTTGTTTTAATCCGAAATACTTTTTATGAACCCTGAAAGTCTTATATACTGAATCATTTTCATTCCTATGGAATTTATGAAAAACTACATTTTTAAAGGATATTTTTATGAAATCGATTATTAAATGTCACATGATATTGTATCTGTGTTTCTGAAAGAAGAATTTCACTTACTGTGCATTGATGACTTTTTTTATGCGTTTCGTTGCCTTAGACACTTTTTACTTTCATTACCACTGAGTTGGCGTACTCACATTACTCCGTGTACCTTGTGTGCAGAATTAGGTGGTGGGTCTGAGCGCTAGCTTCTTTTGCTTTTCTCTTGGAGCCAGAGTTGGGATTTTGAGGTAGCTATTCAGTGTCCACAGCATACCTTTTTCCCCTTTAGGTTCTGGGGAGATGTTCTAGACTAGATGTAGTATTGAAATAGTATTACCATTTATTTTCCATAGATGCTCATGACGGTTGACTCTAGGTTCTGGGGCGATGTTTGAAACGATTTTAAATATTTCGGTTTTGTTGAAATACTAATTGGGAATTTTTTTTTATATAATAACAGAATTAAATGGAAAGTATTTATGTTCTTTTGTGGTATTTTGGGTATCCTAGTAACATGATAGGCGCCATCACGACCAGTTTAGGTTTGGGGTCGTGACAAGTTGGTACCATAGCCTAGGTAACATAGGACTCACCGGTCATAAGCATGTTTAGTAGAGTCTTGCGGATCGGTACGGGGACGTCTATACTTATGTTAGAGAGGCTATATAACCCTTAGGAAAAATCTCACATTCTCTAATTCAGTGGTACAAATCTATTTATTCTAGAAACTAAACTTTTGTTGTTTCCTTCTCTCACAGTTGGTGAAGAATCGCGCTACTGATCAGGATGATCAGATACGAGTGGACCAGTGAGAGGTCGAGGCCATGGTAGAGGTAGGGGTGCAGCCCGTGCGGCAGTCGGGGCAGTTCCCTTGAATCCACCTACAATTAAATAGCAGGTCCCCGCCGCAAGATGTTCCAGCGGGAGCTGTTCAGACACTAGCAATGCCTATTGTGATTCCGGGTTTTCAGGAGACTTTGGCTCAGATTTTAACTTTGTGCACTAGTATTGCACAGGCAGTCGATGTTTCTACTAGTGCTTCTACTTCTCAGCCCGGGGGAGGAACTCAGACTCCAGCTGCCCGGACACGTGAGCAGGGTACCCAGGGGCTCTACACACCGAGGGCAGCTTCAGCCCCGCCTGTTTCCCCAGCTCAGTATTTTGTGATTCCAATCATGCTAGATGATGAGCAGCACAAGTTGGAGAGATTTGGAAGACTTCATCCTCCGACATTCAGTGGTGCTGAGGGAAAGGATTCCTAGGGTTTCTTACACAAGTGTCAGAGGATTCTTCACACTATAAGGATACTGGAGACTCGTGGGATCTAGTTTACTACCTTCAAGTTCTCAGGGGATGCTTTTACATGGTGGGAGCCTTTTGAGAGGCGTAGGCCTGTTGGTGCAGCACCCCTTACTTGGAAGCAATTCTCCACTCTTTTCGTAGAGAAGTATGTTCCCCAATCTCATAGAGAGGAACTGCGTAGACATTTCGAGTAGCTGCGTCAGGGTAAGTTGACAGTGACGCAATATGAGATGAGGTTTTTTGAGCTAGCTCGTCATGCTTCAGAGTTGGTCCCTACTGATAGGGAGAGAGAGGATCAGGAGGTTCATGGTTGGCCACACTTATCAACTTCATATTCTAATTACAAGAGAGAGACTATCGGGTGCCACTTTTGAGCCGGTTGTTGATATTGCCCGGGATATTGAGGTATTTCCTCATCAGGAACGGTATGTGAGGGAGGCCAAGAGGCCTCGTGGATCTTGTAGTTTCAGCGGTGCTCCTTCTAGAAGACAGTTTCAGCATGGTAGAGGTTGCTCATTTAGGCCTCCTCAACCAGTTCGCCCCGCTTATAGTGGTGCATCATCGGGGAAGGGTCCCCACAATTCTCATCCCGGTCGTTCTTTATTTAGTTCCATTCCAGCCCTGATTTCATCGCGAGCACCATCAGTTCAGGGTTCCTTTATGCATGGTTCTTCTAGTGGCTATCATGGTTCCAAGGGTTTCCCTTTAGTCTCCGTCACCAACTCCAGGGAGTTGTTTCGAGTGTGGAGAGTTTGGGCATGTGTGGAGACAATGCCCTCGTCATCTTGGTGGTTCTTCTCAGCAGAGGGGTCAGCCTTCGACTTTATCCCTTATAAATTCACCACCTGTCCAGGAAGCTAGGGGTAGGGGTAAGACACCTTGCGGTCGCCCTTGAGGGGGAGGTCGAGCAGGTGGAGTTCAGGCGCATATTTATGCATTTCCGGCCAGGCTAGATGCTACGGCCTCAGATACAGTAATCATAAGTATTGTCTCAGTCTGTCACCGAGATGCTTTGATCTTATTTGATCTTGGTTCCACGTGTTCCTATGTTTCAACATATTTTATTATTTTATGGATATGCCCCGTGAGTCTTTAGTTACATTTGTTCGTGCGTCGACTTCGGTGGGCGATACTATTGTTGTGGACCATGTGTATCGGTCGTGTGTGATATCTATTGGGAGTCTGGTGACCCGAGTTGTGCTGTTGTTTCTTAGCATGGTTGATTTTGATGTGATATTGAACATGGATTGGCTATCTATGTGCCATGATATTTTTTATTGTCACCCTAAGACCCTGAACTTAACCATACCAGGACATCCGAGGGTTGTGTGGAGAGGTTCTATTGAGTATGTGCCTAGTAGGGCGATTTCTTACCTGAAGACCCAGTGTATTGTAGAAAAAGGGTGTTTATCGTATTTAGCATTTGTGATGGATGTCAATGTTGAGACCCCCACTATTGATTGTGTTCCTGCGGTTCGTTATTTTCCAGACGTGTTCCCTGCAGACCTTCCAGGCATGATACCTAATAAGGATATTGATTTTGGTATTGATATGCTGCCAAGAACTCAGCCGATTTCTATTCCACCTTATCGTATGGCACCAGCGTAGTTGAAGGAATTGAAAGAACAGGTTCATGAACTCTTAGATAAGGGTTTCATTCGGCTAGTGTATCACATTAGGGTGCACTGGTGTTGTTCGTGAAGAAAAAGGATGGTTTTATGCGTATGTGTATTGATTATCGACAGCTGAACAAGGTTACGGTGAAGAACGGGTATCCCTTATCTCGCATTGATTACTTATTTGACTAGTCACCGGATTTCAAGGTATTTTCCAAGATTGACTTGCATTCTAGCTATCATCAGTTGACGATTCGGGAGCAGGACATCCCGAAGACTGCCTTCATGACAAGATATGGTCATTTTGAGATTCTTGTCATGTCATTTAGGCTGACCAATGCCCCCGCAACTTTTATGCATTTGACACACAATGTTTTCCCGCCTTATCTTGACACCTTCATCATCGTGTTCATTGACGACGTCTTGGTATATTCCTGATCTCGGGAGGATCATGAGCAACATTTGAGAATAATGCTTCTGACTTTTAGGGAAATAAAGTTGTATGCAAAATTTTTGAAGTTTGAATTATGGCTTGATTCAGTGGAATTATTAGGCAATGTGGTGTCTTGTGATGGGATCAAGGTAGATCCTAAAAAGGTGGATGCGTTGTAGAATTGACCTAAATCGTCATCAACTATCAAGATCTGCAATTTCCTTGCTTTGGCATGGTACTATCGCCGCTCTGTAAAGAGATTTTCATCTATTGCAACACCTATGACCAGACTAAATCAGAAGGGTGCTCCGTTCAGGTGGACTGAGGAGTGTGAGGAAATCTTTCAGAAGCTAAATTCAGCCTTGACTACAACTCCAGTTTTTGTTTTGCCTACGGCTTCAGGACCCTATACAATTTATTATGATGCCTCGAGAGTTGGCCTTGGAGAAGTATTGATGTAGGACTGTACGGTGATTGCCTAAGCATCCATACAATTGAAGGTGCATGAGAAGAATTATCCGGTGCATGATCTTGAACTTGCAACCATTGTCCACGCCTTGATGATTTGGCATCATTTGTTGTACGAGGTTCATTGTGAGAGTTTTACTGACCACCGTAGCTTGCAGCATCTGCTTAAGTAGAAAGACCTGAATTTGCGTCGGACGAGATGGTTGGAGCTTCTCAAGGATTGTGATATCACTATTCTATACCATCTGAGGAAGGCCAATATAGTGTCCGATGCCTTGAGTCACATAGCTGAGAGTTTGGGGAGTCTATCATACCTAGCAGCAGCTGAGAGACAATTAGCACTTGATGTTATGGCTCTAGCAGGCCAGTTGGTGAGATTAGATCTATCAAAGACCCGCCGGGTGTTGGCTCATGTAGCCTCCAGGTCTTCTCTTTATGACTGAATCAGAGAGCGTCAGTATGATGACCCACACTTGCTCGTTCTTCAGGACAAGGTCCAACGAGGTGATGCTAGGGATGTAGTTATTGGTGATGATGGGGTTATAAGGATGCAGTGTCGGATATGTGTGCCATATGTGGACGGGCTTCGAGAATATATTCAAGCAGAGGCCCACAGCTTCCGGTATTTCATCCATTCGAGTGCCGCGAAGATGTACCAAGATATGAGACAACATTATTGGTAGAGGCGAGTGAAGAATGATATTGTTGGATTTGTAGCTCGGTGTCTCAACTGTCAGCAGGTTAAGTATGAACACTAGAGACCAGGTGAGTTGCATTAGAGGTTTGATATTCCGGAGTGGAAGTGGGATCGGGTCACCATGGACTTTGTAGTTGTACTCCTATGGACTTCACGAAAGTTCGATGCTATTTGGGTTATTGTCGATCGGTTGTCCAAGTCTGTTCACTTCATTCCTATTGGTACTACTTATTCTTCGGAGCGGCTAGCCGAGATTTATATACGTGAGACCGGTTGCTTGGTGTCCCTATTTCTATAATTTCTAACAGAGGTACTGAGTTCATATCTCAGTTTTGGAGGGCCGTGGAGAGCGAGTTGGGTACTCAAGTCGAGTTGGGCACAACATTTAATCCTCATATGGACGGGCTGTCAAGGCCTTATTTACCCTCTGGAAGTTATCATGACGGTACCTAGTCAACGACTAGGTAAGCTTAAATTTGCGAAAGATATTAAGCAAAAATAATAAGTAAAGACAGGGTAAAGTAAATCTACTACGTAAAACATCGCCACTCGGCATGTACAAAAAAAATTCCCAAAACCCGGAATGTCACTTTTAAGACAAGCTATATACCGTAATAGCTCTATACAACGAGAAACAAATACATAAATGTCTCTATATAAACTGGAATAGAAGGTGACTCGGAGGATTCTGCGGATGCGGCATAATTACCTTACGGTCTCCTCAAGAACAGCTGCGACGACCACTAGCCACGTGGCTGAGAACTCGAACCTGGATCTGCACACAAAAAATATGTGCAGGAAGGGCATGAGTACACCACAATTGTTACCCAGTAAGTGCTAAGCCTAACCCCAGTCAAGTAGTGACGAGGTCAGGTTAAGGCTCTACTAGATTCATAAATTAAACAGTTTAAATAGTGCGGAAAAGAAATAAATTCTAAAGTAAATAGTTAAAATAAGTTATCTGAATCGAACATAAAAAATGGAGCTTCGCTTAGCACAACGTATCTCACAGTTGAAACTCCCGGGATAGCCGTCCCGTAGTTCCAAAATTATCATGCAGTACATGGGGGATCTCCCAGAATACGTCTGTAGTCCCAATTGAAATATTCAGTGCTGGGGTATCTTGTAGAATATTTCTGTAGTCCCTAATTTAAATATGCAATACAAGGGGGATCTCCCAGAATACGTCTGTAGCCCCCAATTTTAATATGCAACACGAAGTAAATGCCAAATGAAAATAAATTTAGAAGTACATCAAAATACAAGTAGGAAAGTAAGGAAAACTATCTAAACATGGCGCATAGTGTTGCGAGATTTCCCAATGCACACGCAAGTGTACGTGGTCGAAAAGTAATATAGGATTTAAGTCCAGATATCATACCCACAAGGACTTGTGTAAACTACTTGCTAAATCACTCTAATCGTTATCTAATCAAGCCAAAATAAAATCAAGGATGCAACTATTTTATACTAAGATTCTATGAAATAACTAATTATCAAGTGACGAAAATTATTGTTATGTATTCAGTAGAGACAAATATTCCAGGGTTGTGATCTATTAACCACTTTATTGCATTCTAATTAACTCTCCCTTTCATATAATTCACTCATGGTTGCTAATTAATCGATAAATGCTCTCATAGCCTTCTCCCGAAGCACTACTCGCCTATTCTCAATAGATTAACGCCTATATTCCTATGAAATTAATCTATTAGAACGCACTAAGATTACGATATTTAATTAAGCACGGTGACTAGGTATATTCCTATCCTAACCACAAATCCGCTCCCCTGAAGGGTTAAGATCGCGCTCTCTTCAATTCTTCTCTAATCTATATACGGCTTTCCCAAGCATAACATAGATAGTATATAGAACCTAACTGCTGGCCAAACAATTAAGCAATTAAACACAGAATTGAAGAAACAACCATATATTGAGTGAACTATATTCAAGGTTAAATTAATGTCGAATAACAATATCCATGGCTAAACCACAACCCCAGAACAATGGGTGTTTAGCCACTCATGCTATAATCAAACAATTGCATAAGTGTTGCATGAATTGAAAATACTAGAATAAGATGAAGAAAACTGATAATCATTGCTCCTTCAATGATCTTGTGTGTGTATTTGCTCTCCAAAAACGCCTCCCCCCTCAAAGATGTGTTCTTGGGTCTATGTATATGGTTGGGATAAACCCTAACCATGTAAGAAACTTCTATTCTCACTTGGAAACACTTAAAAACCTTTAAAACTCGGAGTTTACTGAAACAGGTACCCAGGCGTTAGCATGCTAAGGCCTGGCTAACGCCTGGCCATGGCTGGCGTTTGAAGGGTAACACCTGGATAACGCCTGGTACCCCCTGGCGTTTGAAGGGCAACGCCTGGCTAACGCCTGGTACCCCCTGGCGTTTGAAGGGCAACGCCTGGCTAACGCCAGGTACCCCCCTGGCCTTAAGAGCCAAACGCCTGGCTAACGCCAGGCTTGTCCCAGGTCGCTCCTTTTCGACTCTTGAGCGTATTTTTCGACGTTTATGTTCTCATTTAGCTCGGCTTCCGTTTCCAATTCACCTACACATTAAATAAACCCCATTAGGCACATACGACGTGTATTTTTATCATTAAATTACATAAAATGCAAAGTATATAATGCTTAAAATCATGAATTCTAGCCACGCATCACATAAAGTGCCAATTAAGCAATTTAATATGAAGATAATAGGCATGCTTCCCTAATCTAAGATAAACAATTAAAACGTAGAAATGATGTAGCAGAAGTACAAGGCACAGTGTAAATTTTGAAGGAAAAGTGGGAATTTTACAGAAATAGCCCGCGTACGTAATTGTAACCTCACGTACACGGCACCCACACAACAATTATTTAAAAACAACCTAAGGGAAAGTCCTCAACACAGAGTTAGGAGAGTCAATTACCTCGACTGCTCTACTCAACTTGAAACCACGTTCTTGCCACGAGTACCCGACTCCGAATGGCCCAAATCTACTCAATTCAATTGCATAATATAAATATCACTTTAAGAAACCAACAAAACTAATAAATTCGAAGCTAATACACGAATTTAGGAAAATCGCCGAAAAAGTCCCACAAACCCACGTCTCAGAATCGGGTAAAATTACAAATTCCGGACACCCATTAACTCAAGAGTCTAACCATACAAGAATTACTAGAATCAAATACCAAAATCTCGATCAAAAATCAAAAACTTGGCCTAAGAACTTTATCCAAACATTCCCCAATTTTTCACCATAAATTTGAAATTAAAGGATGGATTTAAGTGTAAATTCATGGAAATTATAAACCGAGGAGGAATTACTTACCCAAATAGCCCAGATTAAAATCTCTTAAAAAATCACATTTTAGCGAGCTCCCAACTCCAAAATATGAATTATGGCTTAAACCCTCGATTTTGGGTTTTTAAAATCTGCCCAGGCATACATTCAGTACGATCGCGTACCAACAGATGCGATTGCTTAGAGTAAACACATGCACCCTAAAAATACACTATGCGAACGCGGAAAAACTCATGCGTTCTATGCGAGCGCCGCCTTGACCCACGCATTCCCGATTAAAGCTGATGACATACCTCCGCATTTGCACGCGATCTCATGCAAACGTAATGAAAAACTCACCCTCCCCAACCCAGCAACCTATACGATCGCGGTCCTGATTATGCGATCGCATTGCCCAAATCCCACTGGCCCTAGTTCTGCACTACGCGGCCGTAGACTCTCTAACGCGATTGCAATGGGTAAAAATCTGCTGCACTCACCAGAAAAACCAGCAATCCTCATAAGGCTATTATCAATACACTCGAGGCCCTCGGGACCTCAACCAAATATACCAACCAGCCCTAATATCTCATTCGAACTTAGTCGAGCCTTCAAACCACGTCACATAACATCAAAATTAAGAATTATGCATGGATACAAGCCTAAGAACTTATGAAATATGCCGAAACACATCAAAACTAGTCCGAGTGACCTCAATTTTTATAAACATGTCATAAATGACACAACGGACCTACAACCACTTTTGGAATTTCATTATGAGTGCGATATTAAAATTTCACCTATCAGCCGAAATTGCAGAAATTCTAACTTTCACCATTTCAAGTCCAAATCTTCTATAGACCTTAAAAACATATTTCAGACACACTGCTAACTCCGGAATCACCCAACGGAGCTAACAGAGTTGACGAAATCCCATTCCGGACCCATCATCACACAGTTCGAACTACGGTGCGATTTCTAAAGCTTAAACTCATATTTAGGGACTATGTGTCCCAAAGATCCCCAAAATTCACAACTAATAACTTCGACAAGTTCCGTAAGTAGAAATAAACATGGGCAAGTCAATTATTAGGGGATTGGGGCACTAACTCTCGAAACGACCAACCGGGTCGCTACATTCTCCCTCTCTTAAGAAAACCTTTCGTCCTCGAACGAGTTTAAAGACATACCTGAAGCTGTGAAATGGTAAGGGTACTGGTTGTGCATATCCCGCTTGGTCTCCCAGATCCCCTCCTCGACCGGCTGACCCCTTCACTAAACCTTTACTGATGCAATATTCTTCGACCTTATCTTTCTGACCTGTCTATCCAATATAGTTACTAGCTCCTCAACATAGGATAAATCTTGTCCAACTGGACTGAACTTATCCAAAACATGAGCTGGATCACCATGATACTTCCGGAGCATAGAGACGTGGAATACCGGATGAACTCCTGCTAGGCTGGGAGGCAAGGCAAGCTCATAAGCAACATTCCCAACACGTCGCAATATCTCAAATGGAACAATGAATATTGGACTCAGCTTACCCTTCTTGCCGAACCTCATGACGCCCTTCATAGGCGATACTCAAAGCAAGACCCGATCACCAACCATGAATACCATATCACGAACCTTCCGATCCACATAACTCTTCTTCATGAGCTGATTTGTGCGAAGTCTCTCCTGAATCACCTTCACCTTATTCAGGGCATGAAAACTTGTCTTTTTGCCTCGTTTTCTGTGCCCTTATACATAAATTTTGGATACAATTTTACACAAAATAGTCCCCTAAAGCTTATACGTTGTGCTTGTTGCTGGATGGAACTAGAAATGAAGGCATTCAGTCTAAAATATGATCAAATAGGAGTGAATCTGGCACAAGGATCAAACCCTACAAGGCTGCTCAAGACAACAAGGCCACCGCGTCGTCGTCGTGGTTTCGTGAACCGTGGTTCATTTCCAGTGAGCTCAGAAATTAAGGCCATCAGCCACCGCGGCCGCTGTCGTGGTTTCGCGGACCGCGGTGCATTTACAGTGAGCTCAGTAATTTGACTATCATCCACCACGGTCGCGGTCGAAGTTTCGCGGACCGCGGTGGAGTTCCAGTGAGACCCAAGAATTTAAAGTTCCCACCGCGGTCGCGATCGAAATTTCGCGAACCGCGGTGGCGTTCCAATGAGGTCCTAATGTTTTTGCGGACCGCAGTCGTGTTTTCGCGGTCCGCGGTGGTCCTGCAGGGGTGTTTTTATCCGAAAATTTAGCAGACTATAAATAGACTATTTTGTAATTTATTTACAGACCTGGAACATATCAGCAGGTTTTCAGAATAGAGAGCTAGTAAATATTTTAGGGTTTTTATTTCTTTAGCTTTATTCTTGCATTTTTAACATTGAAAACTTCAATTTCATTGTTAGGAATCAATTAAATGGGTTATTCTTCTTCTCTATCATTGTTCTCATCTTTGATTATGAGTGGCTAGACCCATTCGTTAGGGTTGTGGCTCAACCCTAGTGTGGGTATACAATGGGGTTTTGAAATTAATGGGTGTTGGTTATTTAGGTTATTTCAAGGTTTTTATTGCTATAATTAGTGGTTGCAAACACTAATTAACCTTTTCATGACTTGGGTCTTTCTTGAGAAAGAAAACTTGAGTCTAGAAATTAGCCTAATAGGAAATTAGGGCATTATTAAGAGATTGGTAGTCGCAATCAAAGGGGTTAAACCCAGAAATGGTAAAATTCTACTTGAGCCCTAGTTAACGGGTTAAACCTCGAGAGAGTAACACCCTACCTAAACCTATATTGCTTGATTATTGGGCAACCAATTGGACTCGAGAGAGGCAATTAGGACATAATCACTCAAACTACCGAGAGGTATAGAGTGAGCACCTTCGTACTTTGGAGGGATACCAATATTAATAAATTTCAAAATATAACAAGGATATAAAAACATTACACTAGGAATAAAGTGGTTAGAAAAAGTGAAACCATATAACTTAGAAGATAAGCAATTAACAATAAGTTATGAAAACAAAAAGATAATAATCAAAAGAACCTTAATATAATAAAATGACAAAAATATATATACTTGCCAGGATAATAGTAGAAGGATATTACAATAGATATTATACACCTATGATGGATACAGGAGCAGAAGCTAACATGTGTAAACATAATTGTCTACCAGAAAACAAATGGAAAAAGTTAAGAACCTCATATGTATTACTAAAATAGACAATACTAGGCTATCCCAATTAATAGATACTATATCTAAAATAGAATACAAATATATTTACTATCTTAAAAATAAAAAACGAATAAAGAAGAATTCGCACTAGAAGAAAAAACATATGAAAATACAGAAGGATTAAAAATAACAATAATAGTTTCTAATTTAGGAAGAAGATACAAGAAAATAGGAAATAACCTAAACTTAATGTTAGAAAAAGAAACAGTAAAACTAGAAGATTGTTTAACTGCAATGATTAGAATAACAAAAGAAAACGAAGAAATAGATAGAAAATGATAAATTGAAAAAATACAACAGCAAGCTAAAGAAAAAATACAACAGATAGAGGAAGTAAAGAACACTAAAATAATAGAATTAGAAAAAGAATTAGAAATGCTAAAACAGTTATATGCAAGTAGGCAAAAAGAAAAAGAAAAGCGCAAAGAAGAAGAACAAGAGTTAAAACTGACAAATAAAGTAGAAAAATTTAAATTACAATTACAAGAGGAACAAGATAACCCACCAAAAATAAGCATAAACGAAATAAATAAAGAAAGTGATAATGATAATGATCTAGGAGAAAACTATTCATAAACAAGTGAGACATATACAAAAATTATAGAAAAAACAGAAAAGACAAAAATAAATCCAGAAATAAATACAGGAGATATGAACACCGACGATAAACCAAGTGCATCAGGAGCAAAAAATCCAAAACATCTTAATCCAAGCTACTACAGAATAAGATATGATTCATATAATAGTAATAAAATATTATGGGATAAAAGGCTAAATAAGAAATGGACACCAAGACAGACACCTGAACAATGTAATTTTTTAGATCTCGATTATTTAACAGATATAAATAAAGCAATCAAATTATGGATAGGATATATCTCAAAATAATTAATAGATAATAAAATAGCAATAACTGAAAAATCAGGATATATAGAAAGAACACTCATAGGAACAGTAAAACTATGGTTACGAAATTTAACAAATGAAAGCTTAGATACATTGAGAAGCAATAAAAAACATGATGGTACGGTTGCAACAACATCTACAAAAATATTGTATAAACATGAAATAGCGATAAAAAATGAATTTAGTAGTATGACAACAGAAATAGAAGAACAAAATAAAGAAAAAAACTATAAATAGAAATTTAATGACAAAATTATCAATATGTAATATGTGTTATATAGACGAGTATACTTGTGCATTTAGAGACTATTATTATAAAGGAACATATAGTCCGCATGAAAGTAAAGAAATAAGAAAATTATATTTTACCAAACTACCAGAACCTTTCAGCTCAAAAATAATAAAAAATTTGAATGAGGCAGAATTAGCAGATACCCTAGGAGGTCGAATAAAATTTTTACAAAACTGGTTTATAGAATTATGTGAAAAATATAAAGAAAATATCAA
>ML351269.1:0-25633 GCA_005239505.1 Nicotiana paniculata | reverse complement strand
ATATATATATATATATATATATATATATATATATATATATATATATATATTGGTTCCATTTTTGTGATAATATTGATGAGTTTATGAGAAGTACAATTTTGTGTTTACAATTGTTGAGATAAAAGTGTTGTGAAAGGCTTGGCCTGAATCGTGAAAGTTTTTGATAAATATAAAAATATATATGACTGTGATAAGGGTGGGTAGGGAAAATATATATGACTTTGATAAGAGTGGACAGGGAACATAAATATATATGACTGTGATAAGGGTGGACAGGGAAAATAAATATATATGACTGTGATAAGGGTGGTCAGAGGAAATAAATATATATGATTGTGATAAGGGTGGACAGGGGAAATAAATATATATGACTGTGATTCAGCTGGACAGGGGAAATTGTGATGACCCAAGGGGTCATTTTATAAAATTAGACTCCGTTCCATGCTAAATAACCATAAAAAGACTAAAATTAAATACCTCGATTTGTGTGCGCAGTCCGGGCGTGAAACCGAAAAGTTTCTATGTGAAAATATGAAAAATATATATGAGAAGTGTTGAAGAATGCGGTTGGCAGGGATCGTGTTATCAAAGGAGAAAGGGTCTCAGCAGGGTCTAGAGTGGTACAAGGAGTGGCTTCGGGCTAAGTGGGGGAGTCCCACCATCTGCAGTAGGGATATAGGGTGGTCTTCTCATAGGGTTGCGAATTGTCGGCGTGTTGGCAAGCTATTTCAGCTAAGGAAAAGGAGTAAAATGCTGATTGTGCGTGGGATTTGATGAATGTATGCAAAAGTTGGCCCTGTCGGGCCAGGGTTAGGCTCTAGAAGATCCAAAATTTTGCTTAAGGCATAGGTGAGTTGTCAGGTTAGTGACTCAGTCACGTGTTTCATTGAAAAGGGTGTTCCTGTGCTAGGAGAGCCCTGGAGTTGATTGTATTCAGGGCTAGTTGGAGTGGGTGACTCTCAATAGCAGTCCTAGTGAGTTCAAAAGTTAAGAATGTGGCATTTAAGGATTTCAGGCAGCATTATGATCGAGAATCGAGCTTTTGCAGAGTAATCTCTGAGAAAAAGGAAGGATGGTTGTAATGTTCTATGATATGTTTCAGCACGCAGGATAGCATTGGAGGAGTGAGAGAAATAGACTCCGGATTAAAGAAAAGAATTATTAGAAGGGTATGAGACGGGTTGCGGGATTTGGGCAGCGTAGTCTCGTGCATCAAGGTCACTCGGGATGAGTGAGGGTTGAGTTGCTATGGGTTGAAGGAAGTTGTTATTATTCTTGAGGCAATTGAAGATGATTAAAAGAAGATACATTGATTGGCCATGGTTGAACTGGCACATTTGCGGTAGTGATCGGTTTCTTTGATGTGATTTAGTTATGCATGTGGTTTGTGCCGGTGTGTGCGGGGCTTGTCGGCCGTCGTAACGGATCTTGTGTGGGAGCATTTGAGTGCTATGGCCTGTCAGGTGTAGGCGGACCCCCGGGAGGGTTATGGTGGTATAGACTACTACTTAAGGATTTGCATGATTGGGTGATAATGGGAATTCACTCGTGTGTTGAGATGGTACTCTTGAATTGAGTTAAGTAAAAAGTTTCTATATGATGAAGTGTTCACCTATTGGTGGTTCAGAAGTTATGATGGAAGTCTTGCGCTACCTCATGTTGGTATGTTAGGAGCGGGAAGCGGTATGTAACTGGGAGTAAGAATCAAGATTGAGGTCCGATGTTTATAAGGATGTCATGAGCTCGGAAGAGCAAGACAAAGTGATTTGAAAGTTCAGAGTAAGCTGGTGTTATCTTCAGTGTCACCTGAGATTGATATTCGGTGAAAGAGGCTTTGTACCCTGGTCATGGGTTCTCGATGTATTTTGCGGCCTTAGTGTGCTCAGTGTTATGGATGGGCAGACTTGTTGCCTTGTGTGGAAGGTCGTGGAAGAATGACCGCAAAAAGATTGTATAAAGTGTGACATGTAATCACTTGATGGATTTCAGATTTGGACTGAGTATAAAGAAGTGCAATATTGCTTAATTAAGAATTTACGCCTGGAGGGCATTTGGTTCAGTTGATTATGGATTATAGGGTGTTAGTCCTGGTGATGATGGTTGTTCTCATGTATTATGAGAGAAAGTGGGTTAATATGGACCTAGGCAAAAGCTAATAGCCTAGTTTGGTGCGAGCGAGGTGGCTCGATGCTTGTGGATGGATTTAAAACAAGATTTTGGGCTCCATACGAGTCAGGTGTTCATTTCAGTATAGTGCTCCGCAAAGAAGGGGTGTTGGAATATCGGATGTTGTTTCATCTTTGTTGATTCAAGTATATTATGATTGGGCCGTGTGAGTTGTGAAACGGCTTGATAATGTCCTATGTGTTGAGATTCCACGTAGTGATGATGTTATGTGAGCAGAGTGGCTCTTGAGGTTCAGGTTATATATCGCACCTCAGATGTGTTTGAGTTTGTAGCATATGGCTCTATCAGTCTCACCAGAATGGTATTATACACTTAGTGTGCTTATGACCGGTATTCAGTGATTTGTAATAATGAGCAATTCAGCTCTGTGTTTATCTCTTTATGTCAATCTTATGATGGGTTCGAGTGGCACGCCGCCACGGGTATGTTATTTGGATCGGGTTGTACGCCGCAACAGTGTGATGTTGGGTAGAGCTCCTATAATTATTTTTTTTCCTTGTGTTTTACTTCCATTTTTCTAAGGAAAGTTTATACTAGTTGCGTGAGTTGAGTAGTCCTTTTCTGAGTCATTTCTTATGTATCATGTTCGAGTTGTGGCCTATTGGCGCATTTTGGCATTTATTGTTGTTCATGTCTGGGGTGATTTTCTATTTGAACAGTTCATACTAGGTGAGACGAGATAATTGGACAAGGGGTCAAGTGCGATGAGATTTTGTGAAGTAAACTACAGGACAATCACCATTATTTGGTCTACAATGAGATGACGATCTAAGTCAAGAGAAAGGATTTAAATGTTTTGGTTAACTCTGCAGTTGGTTAGGAAATTTCTGCACATCTCCTCCGTTGTGATGGTATCGTCAGCATTATAGCAGGATGTATGTATATATCTTATAAAGTGCATTGAGAGCATCGAATTCATAGAATTCTGGCTATTAAGGTTCAGGGAGCGGCATTGTGGTTAGATGATGGACTATGCAGTTTATGGTGCCGATTCAGCAAAGGTACGCAATTATGTTCAGGTGCCTTGTGTGGTAGTTAATACGGTGTTCATATATCAGAAAAGGGCCTGACAGAGAATTTCCGGTGTTGGAATTGAGTTCGGAAATTGCTGTAGGGATAATGGAGGTTATCTTCAGATTTTATCAAAGCTTATATGTTCAGCTGGGTTATGGAAACACGGGTAGGTGCACGAGGTGTTAAACAGTGATTTCAGATAACTCAAGAGAAGTTCTTGGCACGTTCGAGGACGAACGTCTATTTAAGTGGGGGAGAATGTAATGACCCGACCGATTGTTTTGAGCTCTAGCGCGTCGTTCAGCGGTTGGAAGTCATGAACAACTTCATTTTAGGTATTATGACTTGTGCGTATGGTCGGAGTTGGAATTCAGGAATTTCGGGGTCAAATTGGAAGGAAAATTCTCATTTCGGAAGCCTTAAGTTGAAGAAATTGATTAAGATTGGAATTTTGAGCAAACGACCTAAGAACTAGGATCTGAAGGTTCTAGCAGGTTCGTATGATGATTTCGGACTTGGGTGTATGTCCGGATCGGGTTTTGGATGACTCGGGAGCGTTTCAGCGTATATTGCGGAAGTTAGCATTTTAGAAGAAATTTCATAAGTTTGGGTTGGAAGGCCTTTCAGTGTTGTAGATGTCCGTTTGGGATTCCGAGTCCGGGAATAGCTTCGTACTGTGATTCTGGAGTTGGGAGCACGATCGGAAGTGAATTCGGATGTCCGTAGGTTATTTTAAAGTCATTTGTCTAAAGTTAGAAATTTGAAGGTTTTTTTTTGAAGAACACGACTGGAAGTGGAAATTTTGATATCGGGGTCGAATGCGATTCCGGAAGTAGGAGCAGGTCCGTAATGTTATGACTTGCTCGCAAAATTTGATGTCATTCTGAGTAGTATAGGTCGGTTCGGCGCATTGTTATCGAATTCCAGAACTTAAAGTTCTTAAGTTTGATTTTAGGGATTTTGAGGTGTGATTCTGAGTTTTAGCGTTGTTTTGGGTGTTTCGAAGGCTCGAGAAAGTCCGTGAGACTATTTGGGACCTGTTGGTACGTTCGGTTTGAAGTTCCGAGGGCTCAGATGAGTTCCGGGTAGGTCCCTGGATGTCCTTAGGATTAATATATAGCTGTTGGAGGTCAGAGAAGTCAAATCTCCGAAACCACCACCGCGGTCCGCGGTCCTTTTTGTGCTGGCCGCGGTGGGGGGCTTCGCAGCCGTGGTCGTGTTTTCGCGGTCCGCGGTGGAAGAGCTGGGCCACTGGTTCGACTTTGGAGGCCTATATATTTTGATCGACAAGGAATTTTGGGATGATTTAAAAATGAAAGTTGTATCCCTTCGTGTCTAGTTTCCAGAAAGATAAAGAAATCATAATTTGGACATCTGTAGAGAAAGTTATGGGGAAAATATTGAATCATGTCACTGCAGTCATTTCTTTTCTTGGTTTTCTTCAGTTTTTCTTGACTTTGCTAGCGCGGCCGCGGTCCCTTTTTCGCTGACCGCGGTGGGGGGCCTGAGAGGAGTATAAATAAGTGGTATTTTCAGTTATTTTTCATTTTTCAAGACCCCAAAGACATACGACGCGATTTTTCAAACACTCTTTCTTCTCCAAAATGTTGGTAAGTGATTTCTAACTCATTTTCTTCAATCCTTAACTTTTTTTTACAAGATTTCATCCTAGCATCTAAGGATTTCCATGGAAAAATCAAGATTTGGGTAGTAATTTAGGGTTCTTGAGGTATTTGATGAATTACTCATTTATTGCTATGAATTGAAGTAGAAATCGTATATTAACGATCCTTAGGCTATGGGTGAGTGATTCCTTCGAGCATTTTCGGAATTCGAGCGTGCGAGCCCGGGGTTGAATGTTGGGAATTCTTCACGAATGTCGAATTTATTGAATAAATAGGATAATTTCCCTACTTTGAGCATGAATTGATATAATTGTACAATATTTGGCTAGTTACGAGTCCTCGGGTGTAGAGTTTGGGGTTTCGGGCGCATCCTTGGTCCTAGAGGTAGATTCGACACGAGGTAAGTCTCATTTCTAACTTCGTGAGGGGGAATCGTCCCCCTAGGTGAATTAAATACATGTTATTATCTTCGGGGGCTACGTACGCACGAGGTGACGGGAGTCTGTGTGTAGCTACTATTATGCCATGTCCGGGTAGCCTAGGACCCACTAGCATGCTTTATGTGTGTACCTGTAACCCTGCCTGTAATATTAAACTGCTAACATGACCGAAAACGTGATTGAAAGTTTAAAAGAAAACTAGAGTTCATATTGTTAACCCTCTAAAAGGAGAATTATTTCCGCTGTGAATATATGTGTACCTGGACTAGGATGTATCATGGAGTATTACTAAACTGGACAAATGAGTTTCAAAACAAAGATTTCAAAACCTATATTTCATGTTTCTCTTAATAAAGACTTTATCATTTTCCTGAAAAACGGTTTTCTTGATAAAATGCGAATTTATTATGTGGATATGTGTAACTTTGGGTGCCTGAGTCGCTTGAGTGATTCGCGAGCAAGAAGACCCTGTATTTTTGTATGTATACTTATGAGCACCTGAGTCACATGTATGATTCGCGAGCAGGCTAGCCGTATTATATTGAGAGGTGCACTTTTGGGACGGGCCGATCGATCCTTCGATAGTGCACAGAGAGGATTATTATATTGGGAGCCGGACTTTTGGGACGTGCCAATCGATCCTTGGGCAGTGTGTAGAGAGATTGAGAGATGCACTTTTGGGACGGGTTGATCGATCCTTCGGCAGTGCATAGAGAGATTGAGAGCCGCACTTTTGGGACGTGCCGATCGATCCTTCGGCAGTTCCTAGAGAGATTGAGAGATGCACTTTTGGGGCGGGCCGATCGATCCTTCGGCAGTACATAGAGAGATTGAGATCCGCACTTTTGGGATGGGCCGATCGATCCTTCGGCAGTGCGTAGAGAGATTGAGAGATGCACTTTGGGACGGGCCGATCGATCCTTCGGCAGTGCGTAGAGAGATTGAGAGATGCACTTTGGGACGGGCCGATCGATCCTTCCACAGTGCATAGAGAGATTGAGAGCCACACTTTTGGAACGAGCCGATCGATCCTTCGGCAGTGCATAGAGAGGTTGAGAGATGCACTTTTGGGACGGGCCGATTGATCTTTTGGCAGTGTATAGATAGGTTGACTATCTTATGACTCCGGCGGATATCTTACCCTTATGTGCGCATGACTATTTTGTACTATTCTATTGGTATTGGCTTGACATGTATTTGGGAAAAAGGAAAGTGTACATTGTTGTTTATTCTCAGTGGTTACCTGGATTTCTGTACTTGATATGTAATCGTTGCTCACTGTCTTACATGTCTATTGTATTTCATTGTATTCTGTCATATGTTGTACTGTCAGACCTTAGTAAGAGTCTAATTTTCCCCCTCGTCACTACCTCTCTGAGTTTAGGCAGGCGACTTACTGAGTACACGTTGTTTTGTACTCATGCTGCACTTGCTGTGCATTTTATTACACAGGTACTTTTATAGCAATGTGGAGGATTCGGAGACTTAGGCGAGCTGCATCTTTCGGAGGCGATCCGCAGCTGACAGAGTCACCTTCATACTGTATCTGTTTCATTTTAAATTTCCTGGTCCAGTCGTATTTCGGACAGGCTTTNCTCATGTACTTGTGACACCGGGTTCTGGGGACGTGTTGGGATTTATTTCATTAAACTGAATTGATGTGCTGTCGCATTTAAGTTTACTAAAATTTATTTATTTGATTATGAAATGCAAGAAAAGGTAACGATTTCGAAAATGTTAAAACTGGAAAGTTATTTCAATTAATTAATGTTTTGGCTTGCCTGACCTTGTGTCCGACGCCATCACAAACTTTGGGATTTTGGGTCATGACAGAAACAGGGTCCGAGATTTCTCTTCAGGATGCAGCTAATATAGCTAGGAGGGTTGAGTCAGTTCTTGGGATGGGAGGTTAGGGGTCAGACAAAAGACCTCGCCATTCCGGTAGATTCAGCGGTGTCTCGTCTTAGGGCGGAGATACTCGGGGTAGATGCCAATCTTCCATGCCATTTAATTCAGCACTTCATACGTCCCATGGTGCTTCAGGAGGTCGTGGCTCTTACTTGCCTTATCTTGATGACTCAGCCCCGATCAGAGCACCTCCTCTCCAGAGTTATTATGGTGGTCAGCCGGTTCGTCAGGTCAGCCTTAGTATCATGATGGTTGTTATGAGTGTGGTGAGTATGGACACATTCGGAGATCTTGTCCGAACTTCTTGGGTAATCAGCCTCAGTATCAGAATTCTTGTGCCATAGTTCCGGCCCCAGCTGCAGCACCACCTGCCCAGCCAGCCAGGGGTAGGGGTCAGGTAGTTAGAGGTAGAGGTCATCATTTTAGAGGTGGAGGTCAGCATGCTAGAGGTGGAGGCCAGCCCGCTAGAGGTGGTGGCCAGCCCGTTAGAGGTGGAGGACCACATGTCAGGGGTCCTTCTGGTGATGCAGTTCAGGGTGGTGGGGCCCAACCCCAACTATATGCATTTCCATCCAGGCTTAAGGCAGAGTCCTCCGACGCTGTCATTACAGGTATTATCTCAGTTTGTGATAGAGCTGCTTCAGTTTTGTTTGATCCGGGGTCTACTTACTCGTATGTTTCATCCTATTTTGCCTCATATTTGAATGTGCCCCGTAATTCCTTGAGTGTTCCTGTTTCTGTGTCTACACCGGTGGGGGATGCTATCGTGGTAGATCGATTATACCATTCATGCGTGGTAGTCATAGAAAGTCTTGAAACTAGTGTGGATCTTTTACTTCTAGACATGGTTGATTTTGACGTTATATTGGGCATGGATTGGTTGTTGCCCTATTATGCCATCTTAGACTGTCACGCCAATACAGTAACCTTAGCATTGCCAGGGTTGCCTCGATTAGAATGGAAAGGGACCCCTTATCATTCTCCCAGCCGGGTAATTTCATATGCCAAGGCTCGTCACATGGTGGAGAAAGGGTGTTTGGCTTATTTGGCCATATTCGTGATTCTGATGCCCGAGGTTTCTTTTATAGAGTCAGTTCCTATCGTGCGTGAGTTTCCTGAGGTGTTCCATGCAGACCTGCCGGGTATGCCACCCGATAGGGATATTGATTTATGTATTGATGTGGCTCCGGGAACTCAACCCATTTCTATTCCTCCATATCGGATGGCCCCACCAGAATTGAAAGAACTAAAAGAACAGTTGCAAGACTTGCTAGATAAGGGTTTCATAAGACCCAGTGTCTCGCCTTGGGGTGCACTGGTTTTGTTTGTAAAGAAAAAGGATGGGTCAATGAGAATGTGCATAGACTACAGGCAGCTGAATAAAGTTACTATCAAGAATAAATATCCATTGCCAAGGATTGATGACCTATTTGATCAGCTTCAGGGTGCTAGAGTGTTTTCGAAAATTGATTTGAGGTCAGGCTACCATGAGCTGAAGATTAGGACGTCCGATATCCCTAAGACAACCTTTCATATGAGGTATGGGCACTATGAATTTTTGGTGATGTCTTTTGGGCTGACTAATGCTCCAACGGCCTTTATGGACTTAATGAATCGGGTCTTCAAGCCCCATATGGACTCTTTTGTGATCGTGTTCATTGATGACATTATTATATACTCCCGAAGTCGGGAAAAACATGAGTAACATCTTCGTATAGCACTCCATACTTTGAGAGATAATCAGTTGTATGCCAAGTTTTCTAAATGTGAGTTCTGGTTAGGTTCAGTAGCCTTTTTGGGTCATATCGTATCAGCTTAGGGTATTCAGGTTGATCCTAAGAAGATAGAGGCAGTCAAGAACTTGCCTAGACCCACCACAACCACGAAGATTAGGAGTTTCTTGGGTTTGTCCGGTTACTACCGTCATTTTGTGGAAGAGTTTTCATCCATAGTAGCCCCAATGACTAGATTGACTCACAAAGGTGCCCCATTTAAATGGTCAGATGAGTGTGAGGCGATCTTTTAGAAGCTCAAGATAGCCTTGAATTCAACACCGATGTTGGTGTTACCATCAGATTCGGGTTCTTTCACGGTGTATTGTGATGCTTCTAGATTTGGCCTTGGAGCAGTGTTGATGCAGGACGGCAGAGTGATTGCATATGCGTCTCGTCAGTTGAAAGTCCATGAGAAGATTTGGAAATATGCTATTGTTCATGCTTTGAAAATTTGGAGGCATTATCTTTATGGCGTGCCGTGTGAGATTTTTACTGACCATCGCAGCCTCCAATACTTATTCAAGCGGAAAGATCTAAATTTGAGGCAGCGGAGGTGGTTAGAGTTGCTAAAGGATTATGATGTCACGATATTGTATCACCTGGGGAAGGCCAATGTTGTGGCCGATGCTTTGAGTAGAAAGGCGGTGAGTATTGGCAGTCTTGCGTATATCCCAGTTGGCAAGAGACCGTTGGCTTCGGACATTCAGACTTTGGCTAATCAGTATGTGAGGTTGGATATTTCTCCCCGTAGTGTCCTAGCTTATACTATCGGTCGATCTTCTCTAATTTATCGTATCCGAGAGCGGCATGATGATGACCCACATTTGGCGGTCCTTAGGAACACGGTTCGGCATGGGGATGCCAACCAGGTTACAGTTGGAGATGATGGCATTTTGAGAATGCATGGTAGACTATGTGTGCCTAATGTTGATGGCCTCCGTGAGTTGATCCTTGAGGAGGCTCACAACTCCAAGTATTCTAGGTGCAGCAAAAATGTACCAAGATTTGAAACAGCATTATTGGTGGAGAAGGATGAAAAAGGACATTGTCGCTTATGTGGCTCGTTGCTTATATTGTAAGCAGGTAAAGTATGAGCATCAAAGACCTGGTGGTTTGCTTCAGCAGATAGAGATTCCTGAGTGGAAGTGGGAGCGTAACACTGTGGACTTCGTTGTTGGGCTTCCACGGACTCAGAGGAAATTCGATGCGGTTTGGGTTATTGTGGACAGGCTGACTAAGTCAGCACACTTCATTCCTCTGGTCAGTACTTATACTTCAGAGCGGTTGGATAAGTTGTATATCCGGGAGATTGTTCGCCTTCATGGGGTACCCGTGTCTATCATTTCTGATCAGGGTACGCAGTTTACTTCGCACTTTTGGAGGCAGTTCAATGTGAGTTGGGTACCCGAGTGGAGTTGAGTACAACATTTCACCCTCAGACTGACGGACATTCTGAGTGTACCATTCATATATTGGAGGACATGCTCCGCGCTTGTGTTATTGATTTTGGACGTTCATGGGATCAGTTCTTGCCGTTAGCGGAGTTTGCTTATAATAATAATTATCAGTCGAGCATTTAGATGGCTCCTTATGAGGCGTTATATGGTAGACGGTGCAGATCGCCAGTTGGATGGTTTGAGCCAGGAGAGGCTCGGTTGTTGGGTAAAGAATTAGTTCAGGAGGCCTTAGATAAGGTCAAGATTATTCAGGAGAGACTCTGTGCATCTCAGTCTAGGAAAAAGAGTTATGTCGATCGTAAGGTTCGTGATGTGGCATTCATGGTTGGAGAGAGAGTATTGCTTCGTGTGTCGCCCATGAGGGGTGTCATGAGATTTGGGAAGAAGGGTAAGTTGAGACCTAGGATATCGGGTCGTTTGAGATTCTTGATAGAGTGGGGGAGGTAGCTTATAGACTTGCATTGCCTCCAGGGTTATCCTCAGTTCATCCGGTATTCCATGTGTCTATGCTCCGGAAATATCATGGTGACCTGTCCCACGTCTTAGATTTCAGCTCTGTCCAGTTGGACAAACACTTGACTTATGAGGAGGAGCCGGTAGCTATTTTAGACCGGCAGGTTCTCCAATTGAGATCTAAAAGTATTCCTTCAGTTCGAGTGCAGTGGAGAGGCCAGCCCATTGAGGCAGATACTTGGGAGTCTGAGTTAGACATGCAGAGTAGATACCGACACTTGTTCGCCACTTCAGGTAATTTTCTATGTCCGTTCGAGGACGAACGTGTGTTTTAGAGGTGGAGATTGTGATGACCAAAGGGGTCATTTTATAAAATTAGACTCCGTTCCATGCTAAATAACCATAAAAAGACTAAAATTAAATACCTCAATTTGCGTGCACAGTCCGGGCGTGAAACCGGAAAGCTTTTATGTGAAAATATGAGAAATAGTGATTTTGAGAATTTGAATTTTATAAAAGTTGACTTTGGTCAACATTTTGAGTAAACGGACCCGGATCCGTGTTCCGACCCGTGAGGTCCGCAGTAAAATATGGGACTCGGGCGTATGCCCGGAAATGAATTCCGAGGTCTCAAGCCTTAAAAATCAATTTTTGAAAGAAATTATTTTGCTGAAATGTTCATGAATTTAAGAAAGGAAATAATGCTAAAATCATTGGTATCGGGTCCATATTTTTGTTCCGGATCCCGATACAGCTTTGTTATGATATTTAGAGGTTAATCGTGAAATTTGGTGAAAAACGGAGTTCGTTTGGCGTGATTCGGACATCCGGTTGAGAAATTATGAACTTTAAGAGTTTTGGTTGGAAATGATGAGTTTTGAGGTTTAATTCATAGATTTACATGTTATTTTCATGATTTTATCGCACGATCAAGTCTGTATGATATTTTTATACTTGCGTGCATCATTTGTTTAGAGCCCCGAGGGCTCGGGTGAGTTTCAGGTAGGCCACGGGATATTTTTGCACTTGCAGTAATTGCTTGTTGTATGTTTTCTGGTGTCCAGATAATTGCTCTGTGCGATCGCATAGGAAAGTCCGCGATAGCACAGAGTAAATTTAGAAGGCCTGTTTGGAACCCTGTGCGATCGCAAGGCCTTATTCGCGATGGCACTGTGCAAGCTCAGGGGCCCCAAAATTTGTACTGTGCGATTGCACAGACCCTCCCGCGATCGCACTGCCCCTGCCCCCTACTCTGTGCGATTGCACAGTCCCTCCTGCGATCGCATAGCTCAATTGTCCCTTACCCTGTGCGATCACCCCTCTTTATCCGCGATCGCATAGTTCTCCTGTCCAGTTATTATAAATATCAGATTAAAACTGAGAAGAACACTTTCTTCCCTAATTTTTCGAAGTTCCAGCCCTAAAAACGAGTTTTCTTCAGAAATCTTCATCCCCAATTCATAGGTAATCAAACAGACCTTGTTCTTTCAATTCCTTACTATTTCGTATCACTTTTAAAGCAAAAATAAAGAATATTCATGGTAAAAATCTAGGATTTGGGTAGAATTAGGGAGTTTTGTAAAAATTAAATTTTTATATCAAATTAAGGTCGGATTTCAAAACTAATAGCATAGTTGGATTCGTGGGTGAATGGATAAACGTAATTTGGTCCGAACCCTGAGTTTAGACCAAGCGGGCCCTGGGTCGGGTTTTGGCTTTTTTTGAGAAAACTTAGGAAAAATTATATTTTTCAATAAAGTTAGTTCCTTTAGCATTAGTTAATGATATTAAGTTAATTTTGATTAGATTAGATCAATTTAGAGGTGAATTCAAAAGGAAAAGCAATAAATGAGCAGTGAGTGGCCTGCGGAATTGAGGTAAGTGTTTGGTCTAACTTTGGCTTGAGGGAATAGGACACCCCATTTGTTTGCTATGTGAAATGCATGGGCGTGGTGTATAGGTATGGTGACGAATATCTATGCACCACCCAAATTGTCTGTTAAGCATGATCCTTTCCCGTTTCCCCACTTATTTGATCATTGTCTTAACTGTTATATGTTCATTATTGTTTCTATGACTATTTGTCCTTGTTGAATTATTGTTAGTTATTATTCTGACTATTTGGAAAGAGTATTGGTTGTTTGAGTTGGTTTCCTGGTGATATAAACATGGTTGAGAGGTTTGGTATTGTTTGTATGAATTAAAGGTATTTATATTTGATATTCCTGTTGGTTTCATGATTGAGAGGTTATTGATGAAGTTATGAGAATAATGCAGTTTATTATTTATAATTGTTGAGACAAAAGTATTGTGAAAGGCTTGGCCTGAATTTGTGAAATCTTAAATAAATTGATATGATATGTCTGGTGGGAGCGGGTTGCACGCCGCAACAAGGAGTGATAAGGGTGGACAGGTGGGATCGGGTTGCACGCCGCAACAGGAGTAATAAGGGTGATATTTTAGGAAGGAGTAATAAGGGAGGACTGGTGGGAGTGGGTTGTACGCCGCAACAAGGAGCGATAAGGGAGGACATTTATATTTTTACTGATTTTCAAAGGAAATAAAGATTTGAAAAGCTAAACGTATATTTTTAATGTTTTGTTTTTTTGAAAAACAAAGAATTGAAACTTTCTATCTTATATTACTATTTTCATATTTTGGCACTACTTTTATTCAAAGTTAAAGTTTGAAATTTTGAAGAGTTATTTGAGAATTGGTTATAGTTGAGTTGATTTATTTTGTTGCAGCACTTATTTATTTATTTGTTTAGACTTCCTGCTGGCTTTATTATTTATTGTTGTTATCAATTATATTGTTGAAGCCCGACTTAGCCTCATCACTACTTCGCCGAGGTTAGGCTCGGCACTTACTCAGTACATAGGGTCGGTTGTACTGATACTACATTTTGTGCTCTTTTGCACAGATCCAGGTGCTAGTCAGCAGTAAAGGATTTCAGGATGACCACCCGATTCATTTGGAGTGACGAGGTACATCTGCCGGCATTCGCAGATTCCGAGAGTCTTCTCCTATTTTTACATACACTGTTTTATATCATTCGGAACAGTTACACTATTTCTTTCAGCCATTATTTGTAGTATTCTTTAGTAGTTCGTGAATTGTGACACCAGACTCTGGGGTAGTTCTAGATTCATTTATATGATTAGTTTCGTGGCTCGGTTTAATTAATTAATTATTTATTTCTCTTTATTATATTGGTAATCATTCATAAAAATCCAAAAGACTCAGTTTACTGTAGATTATTTTATTATGTCTAAATGGATAAATAATGGGAAGTAGTTAATCGAATTCTAACATTGACTTGCCTAGCAAGTGTGGTGTTAGGCGTCATCACGATCCCTAAGGTTGAGAATTTGGGTCGTGACAGAAATAAATATATATGACTGTGATAAGGGTGGATAGGGAAAATATATATGATTGTGATAAGGGTGGACATGGAAAATATAAATATATGACTGTCACAAGGGAGGATAATTATGCTTTACTAATTTTTATTACAAAGATTTGGAAGTTTATTTTTTTATTCTACCGTTTTTCCATATCTTGCACAGTTGATTACTTTAAATTAAAGTTTGGAAACTTGGAAAGTTGTGTGAAATTTTGGTGACAGTCGAGGCCTGGAATAGGCGACTGAGTTATTTTATTTATTTATTGTTGCAGTTATATCTTCTTGTTTGCGTAGAATTATTTTATTACTTTATTATATACATGTACTGTTGCAGGTTAAGTTATAATTGCCCCGCCTTAGCCTCGTCACTACTTCGTCGGGGTTAGGCTCGGCACTTACTCGGTACATGGGTTCGGTTGTACTGATACTACACTCTGCACTCTTTTGTGCAGATCCAGGTACCGGCCAACAGTAGAGATTTTTTGTAGCCGCTATTCATTATCCGGAGACATGAGGTATATCTGCCGGCGTTCGCAGATCCTGAGAGTCTTCTCTTAGTCCATAGAGATTGTTTCATATTTTCTCAAAACAGTTATATTATTTCTTTCAGCCCATTATTTGTAGTATTCTTTAGTAGTTTGTGAATTGTGACACCAGACCCTTGGGTAGTCTTAGAGTTATTTATATAATTAGTTCGTGGCTCGATTTATTTATTTGTCTATCATTTTATATTTGGATTTATTATGTGGAAACCATTAGATTAAGTTTACTTTAAATTTATTTTATTATAGTTAAATGGATAATCAAAGGAAAGCTAATAGAACTCTAACATTGGCTTGCCTAGCGAGTTTGGTTTTAGGCGCCATCACGATCCCTAAGGTTGGGAATTTGAGTCGTGACAGTCATACTGTCATGTGATTTTCTATTAGTTTACCAACTGACTCAATATCTTGATTATTTTCCTAAATGCAATAAAGTAGAGATAAGAAACTACATACATTCAACTTTTCTTTTTCGTATTCAGTTAAGGCACTACTATCAAAGAAGTCCATGGATCTAAAACAAAAAATTTTACGGTCTTTATACCACTTTGACTAATGGTTGGAAAAGTAGTATATTCTTCTCTTATCATACATTATATTTTGTAAGGGAAGAAAACATATTGTGATTTTAACTGATCCAGTTGTGGATATCTATATTTATATGTCTGTCAGGTTTATAAGATGACATATCTATATTTGTTAGTCATGGTTTGTATAAAGAATAGTTTACTTACCGGCAAGAAATAAATTAATTCTCCAATGCTTTTAACTTCCACAATTCCAACAGCCAGTTCTTCACAAACAGAATAACTACGTTGAGAAGTTATTTGACTAATCCTTTCAGAGTTAACTTCACGGCCACTTCCTAATTTGCATTCATCCAAGTTTGTATTAGCTCTAAATATGCTAAAAAAATTATGTAGAACCTATATAAATTCAATATTGTATATAAAATACCTGGATATAAATTCAACAACTTGTGGAAGATCAGGATTAATCCAAAGCTTCGAGGAATGCTAAGTATTATGCACAAAATATTTGTCTATATATAAAATTAACTTTACTTTAAAAACACATAAACACAAATATAAGTAAAATTCAAATATTACAATCTGAATACTTTAAAATTTGTGGGCTTTTATTAGCTGCATAACCACTATGACAGAGTGGGACACGATTTCATTTACAAAATTCTCCCCAGAATGTTGCTGAAATATTATTCCTCCTATATGTAAAATACACAAATTACTAATGAAAAAATAATAGTAATTGAATATATAACTAATTCAATTCATGGTTGCAAGGATACTCATGATCATCAAGCTCCAAGTTCATAAAGGTACTTGTTTTACCACCTTGATTGTACGATTCTACGCCAACATGACCAATACTTCTCCTATGACATCTGCCACATTTAAATAAATAGTTAGGAATAAGTTGATAAAATATTCAACAAAAAATAGCGAAAGATAAAACAATTACCGAATAGTTCATTCTCATCAACCTCAAGTTGATTTGTGAAATGCTCATATGGTCTAAAGTTGAAGATATTCAAACTAAAATGTGGATCATTCATTTAATCCACACTCGTCCTATGAGAAAACGTCAATTTCAATTTATGCTTGTTGGTCTTAATTTTCAGATTATTTGGTCCAACCACAAAGTTTTTCATAACATACATTCCCATTTCATGTATTTTTATTTTGAAAATATGCATAACAGCTCTTCCAATAGTTGCTTGAATTCGATCCCCCTAAAACAAAATATTTGAAAAGAAATTTAAGTTAGTAAGGGGCATAACAAGTTTGTATTTTTTTCGAGGGCCTATATTATGGAAGCCCTTTGGTTATTTTGCCGAGGGTAGCATTTTTAACCAGTTTATAAAGAAATTCGAAGGCCTATTTTCATTGTGGAATTCAGACGTCTTCGAGCCGCGTTAGTTTGGCCATAAACTTGAGGTCTGCCTCTTCGGCTTATTCTCCCAATTATACATTGAGCTTTTTCAAAGTGTTAGTCACCGAGTAGGGTGGCCTTGGCCTATAAAATCGAGGGCTTCCCTTTTAAGGTCTTATGGTCTCAAAGTTTAATAGTTCGAACATGTCAATTTTTTACGGCAGTCATGTAACGACCCGGCCGGTCGTTTCGTGAGATTAGCCTCATTTCCTCTGTTTCAGCTTTTTCATATGCTATTTAACATAATTATGATGTGTTGGGTCGATTAGTTCGGGTTCAGAGTGGTCGTGGTGAGAGTTGAGGCACTTAGCCTCTTAAATGAGCTTAATAGTTAGAAAAGTCAACCGGGAGTTGACTAATAGGTAAGCGACCTTGAAATGTTTATTTTATGGCTCGGATAGCTTTGTTAGGTGATTTGGGACTTAGAAGTATGATCAGAATGTGGTTTTGAAGTCCGGAGTAGAATTAGGCTTGAATTGGCGAAATTGAGTTTTGGCGATTTCTCGGTTGGCAGTGAAATATTAAATATCGGGGTCGGAATAGAATTCCGGAAGTTGAAACAGGTTCGGAGGGTCATTTTGGATGTGTGTGCAAATTTTCAGGTTAACCGGACGTGTTTTGGATGGTTTTGACATCTTTGGCAAAATTTGAAAGTTTCTAATTTCATAGGCTTGAATCCGAGGTGAAATTTGTGTTTTGATGTTATTTTGGGTGTTTCGACAGTGTGACTAAGTCCGGGTGACCATTTATGACTTTTTGGTATTTTTGGTTGGGGTCCCTAGGGGCTCGGGATGATTTCGGATAGCCATCGGGGCTTGAAAGTTGGAAAAATTGCAGCTGAAGCTGCTGGTGCAATATTTTTGGTGTGGCCGCACCTGCGGAAGGGTGGCCGCAGGTGCGACGCTGCAGGTGCGGAGAGGCATGCGCAGGTGCGGAACTCGGTCAGGCTGAAAGAGATCGCAGGTGCGAGACTTGGACCGCACCCGCGGAGACGCAGGTGCGGAAATGGCCCTTTAAGTGATTTTTCGTAGAGTCGCACCTGGGACCGCAGGTGCGAGAAATTGGCCACAGGTGCGGAAATCCCTTGGCAGTACATATAAAAAGGGCCTTTAGCAAATTTTGTTCATTCCTTAACCATTTTTATACGAGTTTTGAAGCTTTTGAAGGGTTTTTGAAGAGGGAAATCGAGAGTTCTTCTTGGAGGTAAGGCTTTTGGACTTACAACTCGTTTATGTGTGATTTATGGACTGATTAGTGGTGAAATTTTTGCGAAATTAGTACAAAAATTGGGTAATTAGGGCTTGTGATTAGAGACTTTAAATTTAGGATTTGAGGGGTCATTTGAAGTCCGATTTTGATGTTCTTGGAATGTATAGACGCGTGAGGGAATGAGGATTCTAGTTTTGTTATTTTAATCGAATTCCAAGACGTGGGCCCGGGGGTTGAGGCTGGCCAATTTTGGGATTTTTGGGTAAATTTGCTAATTTTCGAATGGGCCTCATTCCTTCGCATATTATAATGATATGAATCTGATTTTTGGTAGATTTGTAGCACTCGGAGGCCGAGTCTAGAGGCAAAAGAATTGAGGGCTAGGATTTTAGCCAGTGTTGAGGTAAGTAATGTTTCCAAACTTGGTTCTGAGGGTTCGAAACCCCGAGATATATGATTTATGACTATAATTGAGGTAACGCGCATGCTAAGTGACGGGCGTGCACCAAGTAATTTGTGGCCTGGCTCATCCCATGGCACTATTTAGTAGTTATTACAGATTTATGTCCGCACTTCTATTATGTGGTAAAGGTAAACATGTTAGAAATCATGTTAAGTGTAAATGCTAAGGCTTCACGCCGAAAATGCTGAGACCTGAGTGGTCTTATGTTACTGTCTCATTTGTCATTATTTGATTTCATATACTCAGTCATGTTATAGCATACTGTTTCATGCCTCAGTCTCAATATTTGTCAATTATATGCATGTTTATCATTGTTTCGGGCTGATTTATACATCTATGAGCCATATGAGTGAGACTGGAGAATAATGACTGAGTGAGGCCGAGAGCCTGATATCTATACTTTAATCATGCCTTCACTGGCTTGATATAGAGCTTGGGCCAATAGGGCCCCTCCGGAGTCTTTACACCCCTAGTGAGCGCATTGATATTGAGGGATGGATCTTCCCTGGACATGGACCTTGTCCGAAGTTGATGATATGTGAGAGATGGATCGTCCCTGGACATGGATCATTTCCGAGTGTTGTATTTTCAGAGATGGCTCTTTTCCGTGGGGCTGGATTGGCCTTTTCCTCAGTACCGAGTGACTACGGTCACCGATGCTTATGTACATTCCGGGATGGACCTTCCCTGGGCCTGAGAGCCATATACGGTACTGAGTGGACCGCTGTGTGAGGGTTGTGAGCACTATATGCATATCCACACTAGTTTTATACATTTTTAAGATGACATGTAGAGTTTACTGGCATACTTGGCATATTTACTCATTTCTGATATACTGTCTATTGTAAATTCTGAGGTTTAGTCCGTTACTACCTCTCAGCCCATAGTTTGGGTTCATTACTGCTGAGTTAGTGTACTCACGTTACCCCCTGCACCTTGTTTGCAGATCCAGGTACATCGGGACCCGACAGGGGTTACTGAGTAGCTATCGGAGTTTTCATCGGAGTCGTCGAGGTAGCAGCTGGCGATCGCGACCTCGTCTTCTCCTTCTTTATCCTCCTGTTGCAATTTTATTTCTTTTATGAACTATGTTGTCTATTTATGAATTTTTTTTTACATTATGATGTTATAATAGCCCGTGACTGAGTGACACTAGATCCGGGGTTGGTTTTGGAATTATTCTTTAAATGTTTTCTTAAACTTTCAAATGGATTATTATCAGTATTTGCTTTTAAATGTTATAATTTTCTGGAAAGCAAATTTAGATTCAACGAAGTGTGTGGCTTGCCTGGTTCCATGACAGGCGCCATCATGACTAAGTATTTGGGGTCGTGACAAGTCCCCGAGTACGAGGTTGATCGTTCAAAGTTTAGTTGTAATCGTCCCTTGAACCATTTTTCACAATAAATCATAAGTGTGGAATTTGTAAAGTAGAAATTTCATTAAGGAACGGGACATCTGGTAAGAAAAAATACTTCTTTCAATATTTCATACATACGTACATGTTTTTCCACTAGGGCTCGATCAATCTACATGGACACGGTTCATTCGACCGTTTGGTCCTTTACAAAATTTTCCTATCGAGACCCTGTTGACATGAAGTATTTTCCTTGAAAACATAACACCCGAGGGTGATGCCCCCTAATATTCGAGGTTGATTGTAAAGAAGCCTCAGATACTCTAATTTAGCACGAACAAATGGCTGCCTCGTTAAAAACCTTGTCGGAAAAACCCATTTGGGATAAAAATCGGTCGAAGGGAAAAAGAGTTCAACGCGTGCTTTAAGACCTAAGGACTTCATGCTCGGAGAGAACTTCGATGTTTTCGCTCGAACACCTTAAATAAGTTAGTATAAAATGTAAATGAAAAAGGAAATGTCATACCTCAATAATAATATTGTTTGAGGAGTGATATTTTCCAATTATTTGGTAGTTGTTCGCCGTTCATCGTGCCAAGATTGTAGGATCCCTTTCTGACGATGTCGAGAGAATTGATATGTTCCTTCCCAATTTAGGCCGAGTTTTCCTTCGTTTGGGTCTAGAGTATTGAGGGTGACTTTTCTCAGAACTAAGTCCCCGATTCTAAAGTGACGAAGGTTGGTCCTTCGATGCGTTGTTTTTGTGCATCCATTCGGAAGAGGGAAGCTTCCCGTTTTTCATCTAGTAGCTCAAGGCTCGTGATTTGACTCTTCCGTTGCGTACCAAAACCTGGCGCTAGGTTCCCCGACTTCGATCGGGTTCAGGGATTCGGCGCCATATACTAAGGAGAATGGTGTTGCCCACGTACTGGATTTTGATGTTGTTCGATATTCCCAAAGGACTTGGGGAAAATTTTCTCTCCATTTTCCTTTGGCGTCGTTCGATCTTTTCTTTAGGTTCTGAATGATAGTCTTGTTTGTCGATTTGGCCTGTCCGTTCCCACTAGGATGATACAGTGTTGATAAGATCCTTTTTATTTTGTGATCTTCGAGAAACTTTGTTATTTTGCTGCCGATGAGTTGTTTTCCATTGTCGCATACGATTTCGGCATGTATCCCGAATCGGCATATGATGTGATCCTAGATGAAGTCTATAACTTCTTTTTCTCTGACTTTTTTGAAGGCATGTGCTTCAACCCATTTGGAGAAATAGTCAGCCATAAATAAAATGAATTTAGCTTTACTTAGGGCTGATTGCATAGGGCCGACGATGTCCATTCCCCATTGCATGAACGGCCATAGGGATAAGACTGAATGAAGTTGCTCTCCGGTTTGGTGGATCATCGGTGCATGCCTTTGGTACTTGTCGCATTTTCAAACGAATTGCTTAGTTTGTATCTCCATATTGGCCCAATAATATCCTTCTCTAATGATTTTATGAACCAATGATTCGGCAACGGAATGGTTTCCACAAGTACCCTCATGAATTTCTCGCAGGACGTAATCGGTGTCTCCTGGTCCCAAACACACTACCAACGATCCATCAGACATCATTCTGTATAAAGTTCCATCTTCGGCCAGTGTGAATCGTGTAGCTTTAGTTCGTAGAGTTCTCGATTCCTTAGGGTCTGACTGGAGTTTACCGTTTTCAAGTATTCAATATATTTATTCTTCCAATCCCATGTTAGGTTCCTGGAGTTTATTTCGGCATGTACTTATTCGATCACTGACTTCGAAAGTTGTATGACAATCCCCGAGATGATTTTGTCGTCTTTGACCAATGACCCCAAATTTGCAAGGGCATCGGCCTCACTGTTTGTTCTCGAGGTACATGCTGTAAGGTCAACTCTTTAAATCGATGTAATGTTACTTGCATTTTATCCAAGTACCTCTGCATTCGATCCTATCGAACCTCGAAGGTTCTGTTAACTTGGTTTACCACCAGCAGGGAGTCACATTTGGCCTTGATGACCTCCGCTCCTAAGCTTTTAGCCAATTCGAGACCTGAAATCATGGCCTCGTACTTGGCCTCATTGTTGGTCAACTTATAAGTTTTGATAGATTGCCTAATTGTATTGCCTATGGGCGGCTTCAAAATGATGCCTAGCTTGGACCCCTTCACATTCGAAGAGACATTTGTGAAAAGGGTCCACACCCCCGATGATGTACCCGATTTTAACAAAAGTTCCCTTTCGACTTCGGGTACGAGGGATTGCATGAAGTCGTCTACGAAGTCTTCTAAGATTTGAGACTTGATGGCCGTTCGGGGTTGATACTCGATATCATACCCGCTGAGTTCGAAGGCTCATTTGGCCAATGGGCCCGAAAGTTCGAGCTTATGCAAAACATTAAGAAGAGGATAAGTGGTCACCACACATATTGGGTGACACTGAAAATTCAGTTTTAGTTTCCTAGAGGCGCTTATTAGAGCAAGAGCCAATTTTTCTAAGTGTGGGAGTTCGACTTACATAATAAACGGGAAATTGTGTATCTTGCTCTTCTCGAACTAGGACACCACTTACCGCGACTTCCGAGACTGCTAAGTATAAATATAGTTGTTCGTCCGCTTTTAGAGTATGAAAAAATGGTGGACTCGAGAGGTACCGCTTTAATTCTTCCAACGCCTGTTAGCATTCCGGGGTCCAAGAAAAATTGTTCTTCTTTTTGAGCAGCGAGAAGAACCTATGGCTTCAATCTGAAGACCTTGAGATGAACAAGCCTAAGGCGGCTATTCCGCCTGTCAACCTTTGTACAGCCTTAACGCTGTCCACGACTGTGATATCTTTGATCACCTTGATTTTATCAAGGTTGATTTCGATTCCTCGATTTGACACCATAAAGCCGAGGAACTTGCCCGAACCGACCCCGAAGACACATTTCTCGGGGTTGAGCTTCATATTGTATTTTCTAAATATGTTTAAGGTTTCCTGCAATTGTGTTAAATGGTCCTCTACGCGCAAGGACTTAACTAGCATATCGTCAATATATACCTCCATTGATTTACATGTTTGTTCTTTGAACATTTTGTTCACTAGGCGTTGGTAAGTAGCACTAGCATTTTTTAGTCCAAAAGGCATTACATTATAACAATATATGCCATATTTAGTGATGAATGAAGTCCTTTCCTGATCCTCCGGGTTCATTTGAAATTGATTGTACCAGGAGTAGGCGTAGAGAAAACTAAAGTTCTCGTGGCCGGCCGTGGTATCGATCATGCGATCGATATTCGGCAGAAGAAAAGAGTACTTGTCATGACCCGAAATCCCACTTTCAGTCCGTGATGACGTCTAACATTGAACTCGCTAGACAAGCCAACGTTACTAGTAAAACGGATTTATTCCTTTACGGTATAGCATTTTTAAAAGAGACATATAAGAAAAATTAGATATGAGAAAGCGGAAGGTAAGAAATTCAGCATCTTAAATAATAATTCGTACAAAAATTTCTTTAAAAATCCCCCAAGACTAGTGTCAAAAATTCACGAACAATCTAAGATTTTTACTATAAACAAACTCTGAACAAAACAATACAATTGTCTCAGAAGTACAAGAGAAGACAGAAATAAAGATGAATGAGATAGGAGGTGACGCCAAGGTCTGCGGACGCCTGTAGGGATACCTCAGTGTCGCCTATGGACTAAAGGACACACCCTCGATCACTGTCCACCGGGTCCGGTACCGTAATCTGCACAACATAAAGAAGTGAAGGTGTAGCATCAGTACAACCGACCCCATGTACTGAGTGCCGAGCCTAACCTCGGCGAAGTAGCGACGAGGCTAGGACACGACAAATAATAACCACCTGTGCAATTCAATAATATATAATAGAAATAACGGCAGGAAGTAAACAGTTAAGTACAAATACGGGAAGAACAGTCCAGGGTACAAAGGGGAAAAACATTTATTGAGTAACAGAACATGTCAACCGTCTAGTATCATAATAACAACAGGGAATAAACAAGTGCAAAACACCATCCTTCGTGCTTTACTCTCATTCTCACCAAAACAAGTGCACGACATAAACCTTCGTGCTTTACTCTCATTCTCACCAAAACAAGTGCACGACATCACCCTCCGTGCTTTACTCTTATTCTCACCAAAACAAGTGCACGACATCACCCTTCGTTCTTTTACCTCACAATATCATGGCACGACATTATCCTTCGTGCATTATCTCTCATATCATGGCACGACATCACCCTTCGTGCTTTTAATATAAATCATGGCACGACATCACCCTTCGTGCTTTACACTCTTACTTAACCAACAATAATCAGAACAACAATTTGGCAAGGAAGAACCACAACACAAAACAATATTTTACAACATCACGGCAAGGGAATAATAACAGAAATACCATCGTCCCAACAAGGGAACAATAATAGAAATATCATTATCCCGGCAAGGGACCCAGCTATAACCAATCTCACTGAACGTACAACATAACCAAAATAATCCTCAACCAAACAACTAATCAACAATATTCCCAACCAAGTATTTTCCAACAATTGAATAATCTCCAAAATAGAAGCTACTTCATAACACAATGGATATCGAAGAAAAACACATATACCATAAGATATGACTCACGGGCATGCTTGACAACAAGGTATATGTACTCGTCACCTCACCTATACATTGAACATGATAATAAAACGTCACATATGACTCAACACCTATTCCCTCAAGTTCGGGTTAGGCCAAACACTTACATCGATTCCAAGAATCCAAATGAAGCCTCTAGCACTGCTTTTCCTCTCGAACCCAACTCCGAAACGATAGTATCTAGACATAATCGACTCAACAATATCAATAATGACTCAATAATTCAATCCCAAAGCCTAAATATGCATTTCCCATCATTCTTCCAAAAATACCAAAATTCGACCCTGGGCCTGCTTGGTCCAAACTCGAGGTTCGGACCGAAACCCGATCACCCATTTCCCCACGAACCCGAATATACAATTTGTTTTGAAATGTCACCCTTACACGAGGTTGAACTCCCCAAAATTCCAAAAGCCCTAACTCTGCCCAAAACCCCCCAATTTCTACCTTTAATCCATGATTTTAGGCCTAGAATCTAATAATAGTTGATGAAAATGAAAGGAAACGGAGTTTAGAACACTTACCTATGAAGTTATGGAGGAAAAGTCTCCCAAGAATCGCCCAAGAAGAGTGGAGAAGAAGAAGTTTGGAAAAAATGGGTTTAATCCCGTAACTATTCTGTTTTTGAACCTTAAAAATCACTGGGCGAAATTACTCTACGCGATCGCGGAAAGGGAGTTACGATCGCGGAGTACTGGTTTCAGACTTACACGATCATGAATAAGGGATTGCAATCGCAGAGAACCAGAACATGGACCCACGCGATCATGAATGAGAGATTGCATTCGCATAGAACAAATTGCTGCCCAGCCCCCAACCCCACAAGAGACTTACGCGATCGCGGACATAGGGGTGCGATCGCGTAGAGGTAAACTTTGAGGCTCCGCGTTCGCACTCAGCTCTTTGCGATCGCGCAGAGAAAATTGGCCCCCTTCCAAAAATACACATCGCGATCACGTGCAACACACCACGATTGCGGGGAAGAAATGACTGGACACCAGAAACAGCACAACACACCAGAGTTTCCAACTCTTTTGCACCCCGACACCTACCCGGAACTCACCCGAGCCCTCGGGGCTCAAAACAAAATATACACATGACTTCAAAATCATCCTAAGAACTTATTCGAGTAATATAACCCTCAAAATAACATCAAAAATAGTGAATTAAACTCAAAAAT